>LUCM01000151.1:594449-652839 GCA_008360955.1 Fasciolopsis buskii
GGTTGGAGACAGAAGAGACAGGTTGAATAAAAGAGAGGGAACTCTGAGCAGTAGCATACTTATCACTACCCACCCCACCTGTGCTCGATGCAATGGGCAGCGCGGTCCTGATTATCCTGCGCGACGACTGATGCAGTATGGAATTATTTGTAGGCGTGTAACTCATGGGGAATAATGGACGGGTACTGCTAGGGAGTCCAGCCGCTAAGCAGAAGAACGAGTAGGGTTCTCAACCAAAGCCTTTGGTTCTGACAAACAGATTATATTCACCGCCTATTTTACTTTGGTGATTCGTTTTTCCATTTGTAGATTTCGGATACTGATATGATTCATTACTGAGTTTCCTAATTTTGCAGCCTTGTATACGAGTAACTCGATGTTCAGATCATAACCATTCACCCGTCAGCTGAAGAGTAATATTACCTAGGCCACAGTGACTATTCAATCTGGAAAGGGCATTTAGTGTTAAAAACACTAAGTTTAACAATCACAAAGCTTCGAAAACCGTAAGTCTGGGCGAGATAACAAGATAATTAAAACGGATGCATAGTTTGAATGCATTTGGTGGTGAAAATGCACTGCTGACACACCATTAGGGCATTATTCGTTGCATGACTGCTCCTTTAGTAGAATATGCAACATTCAATATTAAAAATATAGCGCAGTAGCAAGCTATTGTTCAGTTAAATGTTTTTCCAAAGTACTCAAAAGACGGTTTGATCCAGTTATCACAGGGACAACAAAAATTTACCAACCATCAATTGATAGCCTATCATTACAGATGTTTCTGAGTAAGAGGCATGTAGGCAAAAGCATCTTAAAAATTGCTGAGTTAGAGATAGCAAAAACAGAAAAAGGAACCTGAGGAATTCCTTACAGCTTTGATTGGGATGATTGCCACGCAAACGAATAATTGTGAATTTTGAAATGCCAATGAATATAAACAGATTTCGTTTTCTTATCTTGAAGTTCATTTAGTTCGCCGCTTTGCCGCTAAATTTCGGTCTCTTCGATTCTCCTCCCTCTTCTACCTAATAATGTTGGTTAACTGAAAGTGATACAAATCAAACTACCAGGATAGCTCCCAAGTTGAAATAAAGCAAACTGATGAAGCTTTGCAATGCACGCATAACTTACCGTGGTTGAGAAGCGGTTGCAGTGACCGACCTCAATGCATCTGCCTCTATCAAGTTCCATGAAACATGACAGATATCCATATTGGGCTGTTTTATTTCCACATTGCCTGAGAGGACTAGAATAAAAAGAGGGAAATATGGTCACGATTACTTATAGTGTCTCTAAGGGTTCTATATCGCAGCTGTTAACTACTGCATCCCGAACTGATTTTCCAGGACAAGATTCATTGAAGCAGATCATTGCTTGGAAGATAAAAGCATTGATCCGCGGCTCCAAGGAAATCCCGAGAAAAGAATGATTCTCGGAAAATGCATACTGTGTACTTACCTTGCAGCACGTGAATCTTAGCTAGTGTGGGGATTTAACGGATAGTCAGTTAACTTTTGTTTGATAAACAGTATTGAGCGATAACTACCCGGTTACTTTTACGTGATGGAATGAGCCGGCTGTTGCATAGAAAGATAAGTACACTGCAGAGCCATACATCGAAAATTCGAGAGCTGTCAGTCGAGATCGAACCGGCGCCGGAAGACTGCCGGTACAATTCCGGTCGGTGGCGTCGAATCGTTGAGGACCAGTGCGTCAGTCAGATAAACTTTGACTAAATTAGATGTCACAACAATCACAAACGTTAGTCAATGCGTGTTTCGAATTTGGAGCTGGCAGTCAAACTTACCAGCATTTCTTTTTTAGAGAAGGTTGAAAATTGCTGATCTTGTCGAAACGCGTGCATGTGGGCGATTTCCTCTCCAGTACGCAGGAGTCTTGGAAAGTAAATACTTCGATTTGCCTCCTTTTTATTCAGTAAGAACTAGCGAGTCTTTTTAATAATAAAGCGCTTGCTGTGGGGTTGCCTGGTGAGTGAGTAAGCCAGGAATTAGCCGATCATCATATGTGTGTCGCAACCATGACACATCATGAACTCGTTAAAACGAACAAAGTGAGATTAATTCACAACAATCTGGCGCATGTTTCGCTGGGAATCTAGTGTCGATAATAGTGCTAATCGATGGGCTTTCCATTATCATTCAGTAATTATTTGGTCGTTCCGACTTGGCATCCTGCAACTAAATACTGAAACTGCATTTACTTTTTAATTCGAGAAACTTTAGAATTTCTAGGTCAGTAATCACCGATTAGAAAACCTGCTCTGATTATCACTCCAAGATAAAAAGACATTTTGAAAAGAACCAAAATTTAGACCGAGGTATGATTTTGTATGAAACACCCTCGACCCAAGTCTACTTTTACCCGACTTATGTCAGACTGGAGGAAAACCACTCAACTCCGGATAACATGTTTAATAAATTTTGTTAGAGTGAAATACGAACTTCTTTTGCAGACACCACGTTTCTATCGGCTACTTTGTTAGACTGAATGCCTTACCGAAATGACGAAATTCCCTTTATCCGAAGTGTATTTTCTTGTAATTCATAGACAATGATTTTCTAACAATATTCGTGTTTGAGTGAGCCATTTGGGCGGGCTTAAGAAATCTGAGAAAACTACATCGGGGAATTTCCTTCTAGAAGTATTTACTTAGTAATTGTATTTCAGGTTATCAGATGCCAAGCATGTAATAACAAAAATGACTGGTCCTTGGATTAACGTGATTAGAATTTTCTAATATTTTGCAGGATAATTCTATTTCTTGCTTCTTCTTGCTATTAATTCATGCCACACATATCTGGTAAAACTTGGAGGATCCAAGTGATAATCGAGCCTATCTGGAGGATAGTGCATAAAATATCGATAATCAGAGACAAGATTAGAGGAAGGAACTTCCGTCGTGGAATTTTAATATGAATATAAGGCACTTCGTGGTTACTCTCGGATATGATTGACTTCGTCCATGACAACTAGGCTCTTGGGCTAGTTTTTTTGTTTACTACGGTACACACAGTGTTCTTATTTAGTTTAAAATGCTGGAAAAGTTTAGAAATAACAATCTAAGTTGATCGACGCTCTGAAATCAGTTAATAACTCTCTACATTATGGTAGCAAAATATTTTGTCGTTTCTCATCTATTATTTCACTTTCACGACAACTACGTAAACGGTTGATGCAGTGCGCTTTAAAGTCCTTGACGCCAGACCAAGTTTTGGTGTAAATCATGATCCTTTCTAAACGAAAATTCTTCTGTTCATGATCGACCACGGTTATTAGACTCCGGTCAACATAAAATATCCTTATTAAAATGCAATTATCCTCAGCCTAAAAATGCAGGCTTGATCGTGGACGGAGTATTCAATAAAAAATAAATGCGCTTTTTGAACCAGCAAACGTGTTTGCATTTATGAATTTAAACCGCGATAAATCCTAAGACCGTCCCACAAACGTTTGTGGAAATTTCACGCCCCAGAAGGATTTTATTTTTGATTTTCATACGCGTGTACCTAAACATCCAAGGTCACTGATGTTTGAATAGCCTAATTACCGTCAACAAACCGACACAATAAGGGGAACCTGCAAAAAATTCATGGTACCTGCTGACCCTTGATTGCATCTAGAAAGTATGAGAACCTTAGAGATATTAACACAAAAAATTTTGAATACATCACAATCAGCGGCAACCGTAAATATAATCAATCAGGGAAAACTCACAGTAAGAGCTGTCTTAATCTTTTCTATGGTGACAAGTTAGGTGGAATATTTTATTTAGCTCAAAGTGGAAATTTCAAAAATCGTTTGAGTTCTTGATGCCATGGGATGGGTAAGTTGAAGCACTGGAAAGTTGAGGAAAGTACTCTAGGCTATTCGTAAACATTACCATAATCGGTTGTTCAGAGGACTGATACTAGCTCATGCAATCGATGCGGATCAATCGATGACGTGAATTAGATCATTTAGCATCGTCTACCACGTGCCTGTCGACCGATCCAAAGGGGTCAGACGGAGAATTTGTACCAAATAAGCGATCACCACCAAACTGTACAGGCCTGTTCCGTGCGGGCATAAGTTTGTTAAGGTCCAACAGCTTCCAAAGCCGAAGATCCAGAAAATAGTTCAAAAAGCAAACAGGATTAGTCAGGCTGACAATTAGTGGGAAACTCGATTACCAAAGAAGTCGAAATTCAGCTTCGTGTTACACTACTAATGCTGTAAAGCAAAATTAAGAAACTCCAATAAAACATTTGATGTGTGTTATAGTAGCCTAAGGAGAAGCATTTAAATAAGGGTCTAGGTTTGGCGTCTTAGACAGCCCAATCCAGATTATTTAACCACTATCTTGTGGACAATAACCAACGGTGTGTAGTCCCACGAAACCAACACTAAGCTCTCGTGAATATCCAGTAAAACGTCCCAAATATTTTGAGTTTGACTTCTGTGTTGGTACCACATGGCTCTTTCACTAGATGACTGAAGGTATTAGGGACTTGGGAGTTAGATCTAAGTTTCTTTACTTTACAGCAAAATATAGAATACAGCAGTCTGTGATGTACTTGCGTTGACAAAACTTTACCGTGACGTTTCAACCTACCGCCTTAAAATACCCCATCAACTGTTCCTAATTTCTTTTTATTCTTATTAGTCCTTGTGGAGAAGCACATTGGTCCAAGGCTAACGGTTGATGAAAGTGAACTTATCCCAGCAGAAGGTAAGTGGTCTCAACTGATCTTCATGGATATAATCTGATCAGGATTTGACTAAAATGAATTGAATCCACCTGAAGGGAACCGATCTAAAGTGGACTGGGCTGAGATGAAGTGAACATAACGTCTCTCAAATACCTCATTAGGGCCCGTAGTCAAGCACACTAGCTGAATAATTGCAAGGCCATTTTGTTTTTCTGCTGTTCACCGTCTTCTTGCTGTGTTGTGCTCCGTATTTGGCCTATTTTTACTGCACAAGTAGAATCGCCGTGAAGTTTTACAATGGTAGGCGTTAACTGATGAAAAGTAAGAAAAATCTTTAAATTTGGAATGAGGAATCAACCAAGGGATTCAAATGAATTAGTGTTCGCTAAATGGTACCCGGGATAAGTAGTTTAATGCTTGAATATTTCCGGCTTAGACGACAAGTTGAGTTAACTATACGTCTTGGAAAATTCATTTGACGATAGCGAGATAAAAACAGACCAATTCACTGAATTTGCTTCTTAAGAATAGAATTAATGGTATTTATGGTAACATTTTAGAAGGAATCTTTAAGTTAGCCGAAGAGATCATGTAGCACATGGTATTACATGAGAACATGTCTTCAAGAATAATACGATATATTCAGTATAAGTAATACAGAGTAGTTATTTTGACATCCGCAGCAGCTGTGATTCTTGATATAGACGTACTCAAAATAAAAATTTCCAAATACCTGGTGACAGAATTCTCTGCGTTGGAAAACCACGGACAAATCGAACAAGCAAATATATATAAAGTTCACTTTCGATGATCTTAAACGGAATTCGGAAAGATGTCGATTTCTTAACTTGTAGCTCTCTGTAGGGACATAGTCTAGTAAAGGATCGAAACAAATTACTAATCTAGAAGGGGAATGAATTTGTATCAGTATAAAATTGATCACGTTTCTCTTTAAATGAGACAGGCAGGTTAAGCGATAAACAGCTTGGAGATATTCGCTACGTTCTCCCTTTTGTACCCCAAGCAAGAAAGCGTCAAAAACGTTTGACCATTAGAACTTAAAAACAAATTGTTTTACTCATCACACTGGCAAAAACGCGTGATTTTATTCCTATACGAAGAATAAGAACTTTGCTGGAATTATATATTTCCTTTCGAAAATAAACAGATTTTGGAATCAAACGAACATATATGGAAACTTATGTAAGCGATCGTGATTTGTGGTACTAACCCCCGGGGAGCATAAATAAAAGCAACCAATTATTACGTCTTATCACGAAGCCCTAGCCTAGTTCATATTGGGTGCTGACTGGTTTAAACGAATCCGTTGCCATATTCACCAGAAGCAATGACTATAAAGCATTTTTTGCTTAAAGGGAAAACATCGGAATCTGACAGCTCAATCTCTACTGCTGTTACGATAAACATAAAAAATATATCTGCAGTAAAACCAATTCAGTTATTCAGATAAAAGTAGCTAGGTATTATTAAAAACGTAAAAACACTCTCGGTCCCATACCCTCAAACTGGTAGGAAACAGTAAGATGGGCCCCTGAGAGTGAATTCTCTTTTGGGGAATGAATGGAATGCATGCTTAAATCGGCCAATATTGCCCTCTAGGGGATCGTAAATATTTCCGTTGGAAACCTCGGATGTCGTATAGACTAAATCTGAAAAACTTATCTGAAACCCTTCTTTCGTATTTGACTAACTGGAATGGTATATGTATATCGGATTTCAATTTAAAAGTTATTTTTAAGCAACCTAACGGTGTCAAAAAAGATCTCCCTGAAACCAATAAATAGCCCATCTGAATTCCCACCAAATCAGGTGAAGTAAACGCGGCTCTACGATGTATGCTGGATGCGTGTACGATCGGTCAGTTTCCACGGTGGTGGAATAATGGTAAAATTTTGGGATGTTCTGGGTAATTGCTCCGCAGTTACGAAAGATAAATAATCCGAATTCACGTTCGTTCATTACGATGAATTCTTAGAACCAATGATCTACTCCCCTGATGAAAACGACAAATTTATCCATATCAAGAAGATGCAATGAAAAGAAGCTGAGTTTTATTTGTTATTAAAAAGAAAAGTAACGGTTCCTCACATTTTTTAACTGTTGGTTAAATATCCCATGGAATGGCCTTTCCGTGATCTAATGTAAACTCCGTTGCAAGCCATTATCCTAAGGAAAGAATATACAGTCCAATGTAAAAGGCACCCGTCATTTAATGCTTCTTACTTAGGGCAGAATCAGAAGCTCTCGGTCATTTGATTTCCCGTAAAGTAGAAACGGTGTTCAAATCACAAGCCATCAATAACTGGTGGTGCAAAAAAAGGAATATTTCAAGAGCCTTACAGCCAGAAATATTAACCAGGGAATATAACTTACAAAAATGAATGGTTAGTTCTCGCGTTTACTGTTAGAAGCATTTATTTTATCGTTCAGCTTTTAATCATATCTGCGTCATTTGTAAGGTGTTCGCTGATTTCCTATCATCATATACCTCTCTAATATTCCGCCATTTAGAATGGACTAGCATTTTCTGTTACCACAGGTACCGAGCATGTGTACGGTGTTGCGACACACTCCAGCGTCTTTCGGGCTCACAGTAGATTACCGGTATCTATAGGCCAGGGTGGGACGGAAGCAAACAACGTCTCAATAGGTCAGGCGTGATTATGGACCGGGCGACAGCGATCTGCCGTCTACCCTGAAAAAAGTTGACGCCGATGGCCGGAAACGAACCGGCGACCTTCCACCTATCGAGCAGATGTTCCCAACATAGAGCTACTGCAGTCAAATGTAAGAAGTATATTGCTGAGTTGAGATCCAGCGTTTTTTACTGCAACTATTCTGAATAAGCCTGCGGTTCCAACACATCACATATAGAGATCTTTTTCAGCTGTTTCTAAAGTGTGAACGTTAGTCAATAATGGTATGATGTTTTATGAAAATACTGATCAAAGTAAGCCGGTTTTACCGTCATTCCTGTTAGTATTTATAAACGTAATGGAAACTGCCAGTATTTTCGGCACACAATTCATCTTCAAGAGATAGCAGAGAATCAAGGACCACCCGGCTGATGGGAAAATGCTTTGACTACTGAGTCATCCCGGTCATGGTTTTGAACACGAATTAGGTAAGCGAACACCGAGTGTTTCGTTACCAATATCTCCGGCATTTGATTCACCTGAAACGTGTCCGGCGAGGACAATCCAGAGATAAGTAAGTTTAGTTGGGACGTTTACTGGAATGGTGATTACTGACAAACTAGACGTTCATTTGCAATGCTCTCGTCTGAGGGTCGCGAATGGGAATTCTCAGTGTTAAAAGGATTCGAATGTTAAGTAGAAGGTTGCAGAATTGACTATAGCTCACGGCGTCAACTTTCGAAACGACAGATTAGGTAACGTACTCAATCCGAAGCGATAAATATAACAAAAACAAACGATCGTCACACGTAAACCTGTACAACTGTTTTACATGCTGGAATGACAACATCAAGGACAACTCGGAATGCTCTCATAACTCTTTTAACACCATTCGGAGAGGCCATAGTCCACGGTTAAAACCACATATACATGACCAGTTTAAGACCAATGGTACTGATTCCGAGCAAACTTGTATTTGAACAATGCAAAGAGTCGTTAACCTCGACTAGCGCTGCAAAATTGCAACAAACCGTAGTAATGTCTTTCATGGACAGTTGAAAACTACATCTTTAAAATATCTTGTAGTAGTGGGTCTCTCTGTCGGGTGATAACAAGTAATCTGGCCTACCGTTGGCACTTGTCTACGACATCGTATGTAACTTGGTAGTAAAACTCCGAGTAGTGACTAGACGTAGTACTCCACTACACTTCCATGTATCAATTGCTAGGTCGTCGTGCTGCTTTCTGCTTTCTACACTTTCCTTTTTCACGTTCAAACGATAAGAAGTAGAATCACTTGGCATATCTAATCAGTCGAAAAACGAATCCACCATGTTTTCATAAGTTGCTTCAAGCGGTTGGCAGTACTATAAAAATGGGAGTCAAGCGTCGAGAAAAGAAAGCTTAAGTTGTACCGCCCAAACTTAAAATTCCACTTTTCCAGTTGGAATCTACTCGGTGATTTTTGTCAGAGAATCAGTCCATTGCTGATCACCGGAAGTCAAACAGCCAAATTACCTTTGACCTTTGACAACTCTCGGATACGGCTACAGTCAGTTTTATTGGTTACTTACTTGCCTGTGAGTACATATTCTCATCATCTCCTGTCGATCTTTTTGTGCCACAAAAGACGTTCGCAAATAAGTTGGTGAACGTATACAAATACGTGCTTCTTCTCTAAATGATGTAGTGCGGCACAAATCACTTCACCAGATACGCATGGTATGCCCACTTCAGTAAGCGAAGCCCAACGGAACAAAACATGTCCTAGGTGTGATGCATTCTGGTAGACGTATGAGCCTAACAAGCAACAAACCGGTGTTAAGGACTGGCGAAGAACGATGCTTATGAAGCAGATTGATGGACAGAAGGTCGTAAACTACGCCACAGACAACTAAGTCTCCTACACCCACATACAAGCACACACACACACACACACGGCACTCGCATGTAAGGCAACTTGCTTTGACAACATTATGCGAAAACTCTGCATGAGTCAGCAAGCCTGAGGCTCGAAATCAACACAAACTGACCGCAAAACAGAGCGAATTTTCGTTGGGCCTCAGGTGCTATCGTGATTCCTGTCGGGAACACACAGGGGTTTCACCAGTACCCTTTCGTGACTGAAGAAGAACATAATACTGTGGACAGTCAGTGACTACTTGCTGCTTGAGTGAATAGAGACCGAAAAAGGTGTCCATTCGTGAAGCAAAATAATGCCGCCTTTAAATTAGGTCACTTGGGGCCGACATTTCACTTCTACAATTAACTTCAAACAAGTACGGAGTGATTCGAACAATATCTTACGATGTGATATTGAACAGTAGTATGTGTTCATCAGAAACAGTGTTGTCGGAGGAAGTAGTAACGGGATGAAGTTTTTGTTTTTATAAAGGTTGCCTTTGGTTATCGAAACGGCGGCTCACTTTTTCCTCCATTGATAACACTGTTTGTTGATGAAGACGTATTTTCACTCGGTTTAAGAATCATAAATAACTAGATGTGGATGCAGCACTTTAATAGTAAGATTTCAGACCATCTTTCCAAGTTAATGTTCATTTAATTAAGTATACCGGGTCTGAGCTGAGTTAGAAGTACATCGAAAAAAATGATGCATAGTTTTACATGGAACGTGAATTTTTTTAAATATCGGAACCGGGGCTTTTGATTGAGTATAATTTCTGCAAGGGACAACGCCATGTCCTGGTATTAAAAATTTTCTTGGTGTTTATTTAGGTTGCATGTAAACTGTAGTTAAGAGGGTGAAATTTTAATGTGAATAATATACAAATGACTATCTTTTCACAAAAATGAATTACTATACTCTGTTGATTTCGGTCTGTTTTCATGTTATTCACCTGTTCTCGCTTTGGATCGGCTTTTGTTTTATTCTGGTGGTGAATCGAAGATAAGCGGTTGACAGAATTCCCTGTAAACAGAAATTTCATCCATTTTTTATCTTCATGCGTCCACCGGCGGCAGATTCAAAATTTCGAAGGAAAGTGCTTATCAAACCACATCAAATGTATTCCCAGCTCAGTAGAAACAGGGAAACATTTCCGTGTCAACGAGTAAATTTTTATGGTATTTCGCACGACACGATTTGTGTGGCAATGCACATACCCTTGTCGTAAGGGCTGTTCGAGGCCTACATTCTTCCACAATGACCGTTTAGAGTTGTTCAGCCATGTGCCGACTGAGAGGCGTCACTGCAATAAAAGTGAGCAAATTTAAATATAGTTATGTTCCCGTTATGAACAATCTGACGCAGATTTACCATACTCAATTATAAATAGTCACAAATGCACTAACGTGTTTCTTTGATAGGTCAGAACTAAGGATGTTGTGGGCTTCGCATTCTACAACCGCCCTGACAAGCGGTACGTACAAACTCGTTCCTTCGAAGGAATGACGAAACAACAAAATGAGGGGACAGGAAACATGGCGAGACTTTGAGCGCAGCTTACTCGTTCTTATTCTGTAAGAATGAACAGTCAGATTCCATTTGCTTTTTCCAACAACACATCTTTCAGTTGTCCCACACTGGCAAACAGGAATATGGAAAAATAAATCAGAAAAGTCATTACCATAGACATATTTCTATTCCTTCCTCTCAGAATTGCTTCTCGTGATGACTTGTGATGAATGTCACAGTCAATCACGGATGGCAACCACCATTTAACACTGGACAACTTAATGTTTGTGTTGTTGGCTTTTTTTCAAAAGTTTTTGTTTCATGATTCGCACAACTCGTGATTTGCCTGTTTCGTTTTTTCAGCTTGATTTTGAAAGTCTGTTGTACGCATCATTGCTGAACTATCATTATCAGGAGAATTTATTGTCGTTATTGCAAAAATGAATCAAATACAGTGGACTTTGATCCACTCAGCCAAGTATTGTATTGTTTCTTCCGCGTCCTTATAAACTCTTCACAAAAGGAACTGCTTTTTCAACTAAAGAAAATCAGTACCAACTGGGAAAAAACGTTTTCACGTGGATAATCGAAATTCCCGAAGCAATGCTTTTGTTGGCCAAGATGTTGAGTCGCAGAAATGAAATGAATAGATTCAAGTAGATGCCAGATGAACCGTTCCGGTTCCCTTCTCCCACAATCTAAAATTTGTTTCTTCTTTCCAGAAGATTCCATTCGGAGTTTTATCAATATAAATGCCAAATGTTTGCATATTTATTCAAGAGGTAGCACTGTATCTTCCATCGGTGCGCTTAAAGATTGATTTGGCTAGTTATTTCCATGGGATTTGTTTTATGAAATCTGATAACAAAAGATCTTTGAATGACGTAAGGAGTGTATCGAAAAACCCATGTCCCATTTATTGGTTTTATGGTGAATGATATAATGTAAATAACACAGCTTTGTGGTTGTTTTGCAACCAAAATCTTGTCTTGAGAAGGACTACCAACGGTATTCGAAACGCTGGCATATTACATCTACCAAAAATGCTATGTTATCAACATTATATCATTCACAATTAAAAAATCTCCATTTAGAACTGATTTCAGAAACGTAACCCCGGTAGCCGAAACGTCTCATGATTAATATTCCCTTCACGAACGCTGACTCCGATAACCATATATCTTCACAAGATAAAACTGCATTTCAAAGGTTTGTTTCCATGCAGAGCTTCTCATGGGTTTGTATTAAAGACTCAAGTTTACAGGACAAAAAGCTAAACAAATTGGCTAAAAGAAAATAGTTATCAGCTAATGATTTTGTTTCATGACGAACCCTATTCTTCTTTGAATTCATGAACAAACACAATTAATAAGTGATTAAGCTAGGAATAAGTTTCTAGCACATTGAGGACAAAAATGAACTCAGAGGAATGGTGAAAAAATCGGGCATGAGACGTGCTGTTTGTCTCAGTTTATGTGCAGAAAAAAAATCAGAAACATTTTGAAATACTGTTACAATCTTGCACGGTACTTGCCTCACTTAGAGCATTTCTTGTATCGGGCACATTGTGTCATACTTGCTATTCATGTCTTCCTCGTCCAATATTGACCATTCTCCTTTTGACTCATCGCACGGATTTACCTACAGCTCTCCGCAGGCTTAGCTTGGTTGTTACAGGGTTGATCAAATCTGGCAGGCGCTTATTTTATGCGGTAAGTCGAAGTGTAATTTTTCATTTTAAAACTCCCGTAGTTGGATTTATTTTGATGGAGGAAATTACCACCGCCTGAATGCAGAAGATAACTAGGGCTACGGTTCGGGCCAACCATCCTGTTGGACCTTGTTCAATCTCATACAAATAGTGATCATCGGTGGGATTCTGAACACCATTGGTGGTTCCATTCGTAAATGCAATGCGCAATTAGTGGAACGTCTTTTAGTAATCCAAATGTCTGCAACTAGGTTAGCCAGGTGAAAAGGGTGTAATCTAAAAAACGCCAAAACTTAAAATGTGATGTCTGCGACCTTATCGAAAATGACGAATTTCACGAGATTATTTGATTCATTGAGCCCAAACTATGATGACAATAGTCGATATCATTTCGAACAAATTCATTTTCTGGTATTTTTCGAAAATGCAACAAACAAAGCATAGCATGCATTTCGAATATATTAACTTGGTGCATAGAAGTGACCTGGGTGGACTGTTGACCTGATGCATTGCTTCCAATTGTTGCTCATCTGAATTATCTCGATCGTACTACTATATACATGAACAAATTTTACTTACCATAATCCCGAGACATTTGCCTATTTATCCTGTGAACTTCAAACCATAAAACGCAGTGGTTCATTCGATTTCATGTGCACCTCGCTTCATGTCCGCTGTCCGCTACTTTAAGCAAATGGAACGTGCTTATAGATCAAGAAGGTTTATTGTTTGAAGCACATATTTCGGTCTCCCCAAACACCATGAATAATGGAGGGCGACGGTGGAGAGAAAGCCGGTATACATATCTCTGCCATTCAAAGGTGACACGCTAGCAGAAATAACACGACGAAGACTGACTAGTGCTATCAATAAGACATTCTACGCAGCCAAGCTTCGTATCCTGTTCAAATCCCGCCCCGTAGTGCCATTATGGTTGAAAGACAAAGTCCCTGATTCTGCAGCCTCCTTTTGTATCTATTCATTCACATGTTCCTGTGGGACAATGTACATCGGCCGCACGACCAGGCGCTTGTCTGAACGCATCCGTGAGCACCACCCGGCATGGTTAGGCACTGGAACAATTAAGTCACTTAATAGCGCAGTCGTTTCACATCTAGCACAGGCTAACCAAACCGTGAATGTGACGCAAGCTTTCCGAACCCTGTATAAGGTCAGAGGTCAACAATCCAGGTTGGCAAAGTGTCGCCTCTTGAGCACTGCGGAAGCTGTCGCAATCCGTCTTCACAATCCTCCACTTTGTTCTCAAAAACAATTTGTGGTTGCGCTTCAACTCCCTTGGCCCACCCCCCGTCCCAATACAAACTCTAGACAACAAAACAATTAACACCACAAATCCCTTCCCCACCCATATTTGTAAATGACTAATCCAATCCTTCCTATAGTTAAAATATTTTGTCAAGATATATACATAGTGATGTAATGGCATGAGTACGAATCACTGAAAACGAGCTTGTTCGCCAACTTGTGTTTTCTCAATAATGCATTATTTGAAAGACTACTTGCAGATTTTGCTCTAGGTACCAATTAATCTGTTTGTCATATTCTGATATTATCAGTTTATTGATAAACGGTAACCAAGTCCTTAATATGAACGATATAAAATTAACAACAGCGTTGATCGCAGATGTCATGATTCGCCGACTTTTCAACTGCCGTGGATAACCTTTCTAAAGGCAAGTTTTACGTCAAACTATCTTTACTAAGCTACCCCATCAATTGCTTTATCAGTTACACAACAGTTTATGTCAGTTCCTGGAAAACGAACGTAAGCAATTATGAGCTGATGTAACAAAAGGTGATCAGCGTAGTGGCAAATTATTTCGATTTTGGATAATTTCCACTTCCGGAAGCTTCTTTCGTTTGTTACCATTAAAAAAAAGCCCTGACTATTTATATAAAGGTTATATAAAACATGTGAGATGGACTCATTAGCCCAAATCCCGATAACCTTGGAAACTTGTTTGCCCGAAATATTTGTGAATAATTACTAGATTCTGAAAACTGTTGATTCTTCTTTGTTTTGTCCGAAAGCACGTTTCACTGTTAATCTTAATTTATCTTTAGCATTTCAACCCCTTGTGAAACACTTCCCCACAAATAGTTCAAGATTACGATTTTAACGGGTGACAAAATTTGATCCTTTCGTAAATAATCAGACCAAGATGTTCAAAACGTTAGATTTCCAGTGCACACTGAATCTACCCTAGCATCCACAATCTAATGAAGCGACAAACTCCAGGCTTGGTAATTAAGTTTTCAACATAAGAGATTACTTAAGTATTAGGGGGTGCCGTTAATTTCTTAATCCAGTATGAAGATGCCAATTATCCTGCCGTTACTGAAACCCTGGGCTAAATTCTTCCTAAATGGTATTCCGCGAACGCAAAGTGGGATATGCTATGGTTTTGCATCGTTTGCGAAACGAGTGAAGGCCTTCCGGCGAAGATTTTCTTGATAGGATTGTCCAAAGGTATATCCGATTTTAATTTCGGCCAATATTTCAATAAGCCGTGGACTATAGGTTCAGATTCATTTTATTTGGATTGTCTAAGTATTCCAAAGAGTTCCAGTTCTAATAGACTTGAGTCCGTTGCGAAAGGAATACATTCCACTACATCTCTAAGTATTTGAATGTCGATGTTGCGAATATATGAAAAAATGCATTTGAAAATCGATGAAATAACAGGTTGTTTGAACTTCATTTAAGGAATGATAGGTGCACTGTTTTTAAAAAATTAATAGCCACGTTAACCTTTCGAGTCAAGTACGAACTCATCGATATTAATCCACACAGCGAAACCCCTTGTGGTGTCACCGATTTGTGATCTGCTTTTCTGTGCCTTTTAGCTATTGGTTGCATCAGTCTTGCGTGAATCATACTCGTTTCGGCCGATATCCATTTTTACAAACTATCAAAGTTACCCATCATAAAGCGCTTTCTTCCAGTAACATAGACCTATGCTGAACGGGAAATGATCGGTTAGTTTGCCGAACAAGCTTACAATTAGCGGTGAGCATCTCGTTCACTCCTTGATAACACTATGAATCCACTGGATGCCCATTTGTTGTTGGAACCAGCTAAATGTACAAGAACAGCGATTCTGTAATTGATCGGCAAAATCAATCCGACATCGCTTGAAATCGCCCTAAGATTGCCATTCGAACCTTCGGTTGCTGTTCTAGTCCAGAAATAAGAGTATTTTACCGTCAGATTATTTCCTGAAGGTTAGTGATCGCACCACTCCCAGTCAACTATTCCAAGCTTCACTGACTGCCTTCGGTGGCCGTTTTTATCAAAATTCACTTCACATATCTCTCACTGGTTCGCCTGATATTTCTGTTACTTTTATTCCCAGGTACGCCAACGTCATCACTCTGGGTCCACTATCTCACATCTGTTTTGTAGCAAATCTCTCGTTCAGCCATCTTCAAAGGTCACACACACACGTAACCTGAACATTTTTACATCATCTTAAGTTGTGTTGCCTGTATTTGAAAATACTGTTTACACTTATGGTTACCTTCATTTCCCCTAGATGAAATTTGTCTTTGGCTGCCAGTTTCAGAAAATGAACAGGTGGAGTTCTATTCGCCATCAAACTACGGAAGTTCACCTGCAAATTCAATACTGAGATAAATGATGTATATAATTCGCCACTATGCGCGCCTAAACATATTTGGAAAAGAAAGTTTTAGTGTAGAGATGTTACATAATCTAGCTGTAATTGGTGGACAGCGCCAAAGCTGTAATTATGGTCCTATTAATTAATTAATTCCACACCTTTGCCATTTGACTTCCACATCGGTCTTAGCGGGTCCAAATGACAACGATATTTCAGTGCACTCTGAAATCCCTGTTGGTCATAGCTCAGCTGCTGGTTTTCAAAGGTTCCTGATGGCTGTGTGCGGCTTTTAGTAGATCGATCAAAACATAAAGCACACAAATAAGAAACATGGAAGTGCAAGAATATGCAGTCCAGTCACATTTAACACTGAATATTAGAACAGCTTTGCGATGGGTACGCTATGACGGCAGAATGTACAGAGAAAACTGTGATCACTCTTAGGGTGGTTGAAGAAATCTTTGCATGAAATCTAGCCATAGTAGCATAGCCATAGTTTTGAGCATTAGCAACTACAGTTGGACGTTAAATGAGACTATGTGAATGTTCACAACATTAAGACGAATGGGGATAGTGGATGGCTTAACAAAGTGGCAGGCAAGCTGAACGCGACCGCAAGCCTGTAAACCAAAGCTTGGTTTGGTAGAACTGCAGTACAACACGGGGATGGAGGAAACAAATACATCTAGCTAAAAATAACAGCTATCCTAAATCCCCTGTGAGTAGTCGGGATTAGCCAAAATGGTTTTATTACCCGAGCTCGAGTGGTTTGTACCACAATTAGATTTAGGTAGGTTTGTGCCAGGTTGCAAAAATTGAACTGAAATGAATCAAACAAAAGGGGTGGATAAACACGACAGGTGATTGGAGCCATCATCTAGTGGATACAACCATGGCCGACAAATGGGCGCAGCTTCTGGCGCCATAACTTGCACTTTCCCTTATCAATCGGTGTCCCGGTGTTTATTTAAACTGCCGCCGTCTGTATACGGTGGTCCGTGTGAAATATGGAAGAAAGTAACCGAAACAATAATACTAGGATTGTCTAAGTGAAAGATAAATAGTGAAGATTGTAAAAATATTTATTGCTAATGTTAGCACTTGGCTTTTCAAATGAAAGTCCACAATTAAGATTAGATAACTGGGATATGCCGAGGAATTCTTCTACCTGAAATTAGGAAAACTATCCAAAGCAATAATTTCTTTGTACAAACAAAGTGCATTCAGTGCACCATTTTCTTCCCGGAAAAAAGATTTGCGAAACTATGATAGTAACTGAGTTTGTGATCCTTGTGGGGAACGAGTGAGATCCAGGATAAAACTCACTTTCCATTGCCAATGAGTGGTGGTTTACCAACTAGCAACGCCGGCATTTTTGTGTTCGGGCTTCAGGACTTTTTTCAAGTTTTCCTGTGACTTCCTAATCTTATTCAAGTAGCTGTTACTGATAGCGACTATAATTCAGTTGTTTTAATTTTTCATTCATTAAACTGGTTTGCGGCAAGGGCTAGACGAAGATGAAGAAAGAACAAGAAATAATGAAAAATCACCTACGAAGACAATAAATAGAAGACCTACATAGAAGAGGGAAGATTTCTAATGCAGGAACCCCACGACTGCTGCAGTGAGTCATGATACCTTTTGCCTCCAGTCACCGTCTGGACGGATCTTGTGGACACTAATCCGGTTGTCTGACTGCACTCACAAGAGTCAGTACACCGACTGCCTCTTTCATGCCTCTTTTCCTTAATATCGACTGAACACTTATGCTGTCTTTCAACCACTACCTGCGCCTGGAAACAACACACAGC
The DNA here is from genome assembly GCA_008360955.1 of Fasciolopsis buskii. NCBI lineage: Eukaryota > Metazoa > Platyhelminthes > Trematoda > Plagiorchiida > Fasciolidae > Fasciolopsis > Fasciolopsis buskii. The sequence goes on from LUCM01000151.1 coordinate 612,403, forward strand.
GCGGCAAATGTTCTATGATCATGCGTGGCGAATTACCTAAATGCCTGGATTTATTCGCATTTATTATTTCTTCCAAAGCTGAGGGACTAGGGCCCAGTACCACAGGTCTCGCTTCTGGATGATTGGAGAAATCCCCTTGATATAATACTGTTGTTAAAGGGATAATGATGTTCACGCACAGACAGTATTCGGACATTCTTTATCCACAGCAGTCACTTTTCTGAGACACATCGTAGGACTGATGATACTGCTGTTGGATAAACTCTACCTCGCTTGATAGGCGGATGTCACACCGACACCACAAATGCCTTGAATTAGTAAAAGCTGACCAGACCTTCTTCATCTTCTGATGTGACATTATCTAGTGAGGTGCAACAATCCACGTAACTGGCCCTATCTATTTCAGCAAATTCTTCCTTTGCGAAAGCAAGGTTCGGTTTTGAACCAGATCACTGCCGGGACCGTATTTTGCTCCCTGAAGGTAAGGAAGACATACCATTGCTAAGGTGACTTAGAAACAATTAACTGAGTCTTCACTCAAAAGTACAAAATCGTTCGCAAATTCTGCTTCAGCGAATACTACTTCTACGGTTCCCATATGGAGATAAAGCTATCTGTACAAGTGCTGAAGTGAAACGGAGTGAGAGCAATCTTGACGAGAATACAAGTCAAAGGCGCTATAAGCAAGGACCAGACTCCGGCTGTCTGCTTCCAACTATTGGAAAAGAGAAGCGAATTCCTCTGCCCCATATTTTGGTGCAGATAGTGCCAGAAATCCGCATGGGTGCCTCAGTCCAATGCCGTTTGGGTGTCGAGAAGGATACACATCGTTGATCTGCGAGGGTGTGCTTATATGCTCTTCTCACTAGTAACTGGAGGGGCCGTCATTCACCAGAACAGTGGGTTGATTTATTTACACGAACTAAATAGCCGATTTGCTGAGCAGCTTTTTAATTCTTATTTGGTCAACTCACAGGATATTTCTGATCTGACAATCACGCTGGTTCTAGGAACATTTCCGAAATGCGGACTGACGGTCTGCTTGATTTGCAATGTATACTGCAGAGGTCATTGTGAAGCTCTGCCTTATTCCATGGAGTAGATCCAACGCTCTGACAGTTCCATGCTTAGTAATCCTTAAATACATCGCCAGTGCCTCCCTCCGATTACAGAATCAGAACTTTACAGTTTGTATCTACATATTAGTTGAAAGATACCAGCTACATCAAAATAGACCGGAAGACACTCGTTTGGTGCAGTTAAATGCTGGACACAAATGTAGACTATGAAAGGAAATTTTGAAAACCTAGTAGATATACTCAAATAATATCGTCGATGGTTTATATGACTTATTCCGTATAGTAATAATGCTGGAAGCACCCCAAAGCTGATAATTCTCGTAAAAACACGCCATACAAACCCTTAGCTCTGACCAGCCCATAGTTCTCACAATATGCTTTTTCCTCATTTAGTGTCATTCCCAATGAGTCCTGACAATCTCCAGCAATTTCTTTTTTGGTGAACACGATTACTCAATTCGTTCCATCCAGTAAATTTCCAACTTATTGATGTATTTATAATTGCTCACAGTCTGTCCAAAAGATGATTCAGGTTCTTGATGAATAAGTCTATTTGATAGGGTTTGCGTGTCAACTGCTGTCCAAATTCCGGTGTTTTCATAAAAGCGTTTTTGTGTGATGCGTCACGCCCGGAATATATGCGCAAGAATCGGGCACTTACACTTCGGTAGCTTAGGTAGGCAACCGCTGGAATTCCAGAACTTAACAATACATATGAAATAGTACGGCTTCCGTGCAGCAGCGGACTCGCTTGCTTATCTTCACAACGAGGCCCTTCGCACACCGTGTGTCACGTTAGGCCGTACATAGTCTTAAGTCCGTTTCGAAAGAATTCGGTCTGGTGAACTCGACGAGAACTGACTCAGCCAAATTAACTCCCTAGTGGTTCAGGATAGGCATGATCTGTATTGTCTGTTGTCGTTTCAGCTGATCATAACCCGTCTGTTGGTTGAAGTGTTTACTTTTCCACATGTTTATTTGTTCGCTTGCTTGGCTGTTTGTTTCTTATTAATCTTTCTTTTGCTCGTTATTGCTACACGATCCAGTGGAGGAAACAAAACCCCTGATAAACGGACAGCTTCAACATGGAATCCCTTTCATACTGCGCATATGTAACCGTTAGCTATGTCCGAGTCCTCGACTTTTGCAGCTCGTCAGTTGGTGTTTAGCTTTAAAAAATGTCTAGCCTTATGCAGAAATCAATGCTTCTTACCCGAACTGTTGTTTCGCAAACTCTGACTTAGTGAGGGACATATTCGCTCGGTCTCGGTTTTTCACCATTTCATGTGAGTAGGGTGATGTCGAGTTGGAAGACAAATGATATTTTTGCTGGTCGGCTTGTAAAAAGCAAGAAAAACATCGAAGTTCAACATCGTTTGTGTTTAATAACAAAATCCTAGTTTCTATTCTTAAAACAAAGTTTTATGGCTTAAAACATTCCTAATCACAATCAAGACCTACTTCGTCACTAAAGGATTAAGGGGTGCTTGACACTCATGAACAGTTTTTCAAACAATTGCACCACAAAAATTCGTTTTTTCCATATGTTGGCTAAGCAACTAATCTAGACAATGGTCGTTATGTTACTACACAGACCTTTTGTGGTTTTAACGGAAACGGTATAACTGGATAAACTTTGAATGGTAAGCCAATGAACAAATAGGTCTTCGTGATCTGGAAACATGTACCTGGTGTTGGTCCTACAACTTCGTGCACCTGTATCCATCGTTGAACTGCACTACTAATGGACCGCGGAGTATGTGATTTGTATGTGTGTTTGTGGTATACAACTAGAGACCATGTGTATATAATTCTGCCACGCAGTAACTTAGCATAAATGATCAAATATTCTCTTCCGCCCATGCTTTCGAATATTTGGTTTCCTCTAGGGAATGTAAAGGGATAATGTACAAACACACACACGGAGACAGCCAAGAAGAACTTATAACGACCGTGACATTTTCTTGACACTTTGTTTGGATTTTATCCTCGAAACGTATATACGTAATTGATGGGACATAAACGAAGAGAGGCAGTTGGCAAATCATTCGGCAGGATGGCACCAAAAATCCACAGCACGCAGCATGAAAAGAAACAATTAAAGAAGCGACCCAATAAAACTGGTTCACATTTCCCTCATGCATTTCCACGGAATCTATCTGCTTGGGTTAGTTGCCGAATCAACAAATTCTACGGTCTCGTTAGATTTTAACGAAGCTGCGAGGATAATCGTTTTGAGCAAGACACTAAGTGATCAAAGAATTTGAACCACTTTACGGAACTGTCATTTTGGGACTAAACTGGCCTTATAAATTTTCACGTCTAAAGGTCCACTAAATCTACAGGTTAACTGAAGTTTTTTCTTCATGCAAAAGCGAAGTGCGTGGACCCAATTTTCCACCCAGCATCAGTGAACATTTACACCAGCAAACTGCAGATCATTTCGAATTGAAGAAGTTAGACATAACTTCATTCTAGAAAACTGAATGCCGAGAATCAAATGAGATCCAGGGTCGCGTTCATCCGACTGAACTCTTACGAAGCACCATTTATTGAAGGGTAGCCGAGTTCAAAGTTGGCACCAATGAGTGCTCTGAAAGACTCCTTCGATGATGACGATGCTGCAGGCGAAATGTCATCCACCCGGATAATCACAGGGTGCTTTTGTGTTTCAAGTTCCGTAGCTGTCTTAATCTGCAAAACCACAATTCTGTTCAATTAGTAAAAGAGAAGTGCCAACTACAGAAACCAATTGCTTCATTCAGGTGTTGATTACACGAATCAGTTGGTGAACTAAATTTTATTCTGAATTCGACTGTTAGCCAAATCACTAAGTATAGGTGAGGCACAAATTCGAATTTAAATAGCCTCACAGTCTCCGTGTTCCTTCCCATGTACTCACAAATCCTCAGTGTCTTAATATTATTTGACATTACAGCTGAAAATGATGGACAATTATATCTCAGCATTTATTTTCACAAAGTCTAATACAGAAGCATTAGGTCGTTATTGTGAAAGTATCACATCGCAAAACGCTCTTATGTGGCTCCATATTCTTTAATAAACCCTTGAATAGTTGGGTGAATACATGTTAAAATGTTTTCGTAGCACATTCGGACATACGGTTTTTGCACCTGAGAAGCTTAACACAACAGTTCAGAAGTTCATCCTGAGGGGCCGATGTTTTTCAAATGTTCAAACTAATGAACTCGATTGATCATTTATTGCCGACAAGAAGAAAATGTTTTGCGTCATAAGAACTTCATCGATCACTAAGTCAGCTAAGTCCAAGAAGGATCCATTTTGTTTCTACAACGTTCTATGAATGTCAAAATCCGTCTGACTATCGAAACCAGTTGATTTGTGTCACTGCTCCCTAAAATATTTTTGCAAACAGTTTAATCGTATTAGTGATAGTAAATAACAGCGGCATTCACTATTGATTCGTTTTATTTACTTAGTCAGTGTGAATCGTAAGTTGAGAATTCACTCTTGCTAGTAAAGTAAATTGTCATTTAGAAACTGATGCGATTAATATGAAATATCAGAAGTTTACCAGAGCAATACCGAAACAGGCTTTTTCTAGCCATGTTCGATCTAAGCCACAATGTTTTTTCGAAATAATCAATGAAGGCCTACCTCAATGAGAAGGCTTCTATTAAGTAAAATTTGGGAGCCGTTGACAAATCAGTTTAATATGCGTGTCTGGTTATCAGAAGCTGCATTATCGCTGTAGATCACAAATGAAGGCGTCTCCATTGACCTCCATGTCGTTGTTTCCTGTCTTGTTCATAGTCTCCTTCTTGTTTTACCCGTGCACGACATTTATAGTCGTATCCACATGGGGAATTATCTCTCAGTGGAAATCAACCACGAAAGGACGAAATAGCTTTGAATTTACACTACCGCTACCCCTACCACCATCGCCTTCACTAGCGCAGGTGCTGCTTTCATAAACAGCGGTGCTCCGGTTCTGTGTGATTCTCTCAGTGTTTTGCCTATGGTACCTGGGTAAGTTCATTCTGGGCCCCGTTAAGCAATCATGTCATACAGGTTTCCGCTGTCTCCTTGTTTATGTTTAGCCTCAGCATGACAAGTAAGATCAGAAACAATCAAATGCACACAAAACCGTGTGCGCAAGCGTAAACTGATACACAACTGCAGACTGATACAAAAACGCAAGCGCGCGCACACACACCAGTCAGGACAGCAGCGTGCAATGGTTCAGAAACCAATTGCCTGCACGTGTCCAACTCGCCCTTTGACGGCTTTGTTACAAGGGGATTTCTTCAATACGCAACACTCCTCCCCTTGGTATGAACAGGAATAAACGCAAACCTTACGGTTAATCCTTATCTGCCAAGTCTGAAACGACTAGGCTAAGGTTTCCAATCAGTGACAAGTGAATAAAGAAAGCTGATGAGAATATTTGTTACAAGTGAACCTGATATAGGAAACTGCGCAAAATTTTCGATCGTTTTACAAAGCTGCCTACCAGCCCGTGCATCATCTTTACTCTTGCTATGTTGGGGCTTTCGGTCCCTCGGATCCAGTACAATAACTACCTTGGGAATTATGCCGTACCCCTCGGATCACTTGGATTTAAGCAAATCTCCAAAAGTTCTACAGTAAATCGTAAAAGTATTCAGCTGGTTTAAATTCCTATAAGCAATTTGGCTTGTTTGGTAAGCCGATTTATTGCTTCCAAACTCAGGGGTGCACCCGGTAAACTAGGAGACGATGATAAGTGGCGGTGATAACTAGGCCTTTTTTAAAGAGAAGAGTAAAGCTTGTTTATTCGTATCGCATAATCCGGAAAGAAAACGACAGTTTTTCAACGCCGGCGTTTGTAAGTCTTTCATAGGCCTAATAACCACAGATAGAACAAACTGACTTAGCCCAACATTACAACATAAGAAGTCCTTAGGTAAGCAGTTTCCCTTACATTTGCTAATCAGCTGGACGAGCGAGAGTGTTTCTCGATGATATGACGGTGTGAAAAGAGGACTTGTGCAGCGGAGGTAAGCCTCCGGGAACTAGCATAACTGGAATGGTTGGTTCGTCAGCGCTTGACAGGTTGATGAGTGGTTATTGTCGGGAAGGAAGATCGCAGCAATTGAGCAACGATCGATTGTACAACAAACTTGGGTAGTTTGTTGGAAAATCTAAATCTAGTTAACCTGTCCTAATAGTCCTATGAGCCACGGTTTATTCACTAATTGTCTTGAAGATCACAAAACAACACACGGAAAACGTTGTTCCGTGTGGTTTCATCCAGCCCCCATGTTTTACATCCGTGTACAAAGATTTGACGGAACGTGCAAAATATTGTTTGTGGAAATAAGACCTTTGTATGTGGGTTTTTGAAGCTTTCGAATCGTAGACATTTCATCGGTAAACAGAATGAAGTTATCTGAAATTGGGAGCCTTCCTGCTGACGCTCACCTTAGTTATTTTATTGTGGTAATGTTTCGTCTGACTAAAACATTTATTTGGAATCGAGTTATATTAACTTTCTTCTATTATGTTTTTCACTAACCTCACTCATTCCATACAAAGATCGTAGGTGGATTACAAAATGCACCTTGAATCATATTGTTTCTGAAATCCAAATTCGGTAAGTTAACTTCGATACAAAACGTTTTACTCTTTCGTAATTTCGGCTTCTTGTTTTATGGTTTCCCCCACCCAAGATTTGAGTCGTTTTATCTAACAGAGTATGGTTGATTTTGCGAGTTTCTAAAGCAATTCTCCGGCTGTTTCAAGAAAGTTCCGGGTTATCTTTTTAGTCAGGTTTGCACTTGCGTTTGTATCACAAATGCTTTTACCAGTATTTGTAACAAGCCTGGAAATTCAATTTATTAAGTACCATGTTCTATGCCGACCAGCTCAGGTTCGTCTTTGGTTTTGTGGTCAGTCTTCTCACAATCAGTCACTGGACAAATATTAAGCATTCCGGTCAAAGGAATTATGAAGTCATTTCAGATGTGCTTCATTCGCAGAAACATAACCATTATATCGTTTCTCAGACTGTCTTCGTTAAAAGAACATGCCGAATTTCCTTGAGTACCGATCGTGTTGAATGATTTTAAAATAACGGTCCGTGCTTTGCTTTATCAGGTGCATTGTGGCACAACGTTTTTCGATACAGTTTACGTTGTTATTTTAAATATTTGCTTTGAAAACGAAATAGTTAGTGGTGTTCGTTTTTTTCTGAAACGCTGGTGTCATCAGTATGTTTCCGTCGAGTTTTCCCACCAATACGCCCAAGAATGTCAGCCTCCCATCAGTTTTTACTATCCTGTTAATTTCCGTAGCATTTAAGTCGCGTTCATGGTTATTGCTTTGGCTTTTCACCACCGGTCTACGACGATGAACCTGTCTACAAGGCGTTCAATCCAAATTTCTGTTTGTACTCATTGAAATGCGTCATGTCTCGGGGAATTACGTTGCGATTCTGCAAGAGAACTGCATGCAGTTGAACCTGTTAGTTCATCTTCTATTTACTTGTAAACAATCATCGCCAGCGTGATACATGAAAGGAACTATGTGCCAAAAATTATTCATTGTCAGCAGATCATCAGGTTCATTTGTTTTTTGAGACTTGATGCAAAACTTTTCCGCTAAATTTATGTCAGCCACGGACACTGATATTGTCATATTAAGTGAACATATTGTTCAACCTTTCTCCAAATTTCTTCTTTCAAAATTCCCGGAAAATTTTGATTTTAAGGAAGCATAATGGTATGATCGTAAGATAGGTTCCATTGTAATGAGCTTCTTTCACAACAACGTTTGATCTTCCTTCATCATTCTGCAGGATGATGATCCTGTCTGTTCCTTATGACTGTTCCAACTGCATCACACTGTGTGCCACATGGAGCACAACGGATGATATGCGGTGAGCAACGAAGATCGCCCTATCAAATGAACAAGGTTAAGTGTATCCTAATTATCGCATCTTCTTCCTAGAAATTCAGTCACTTCTGAGAATGTTTTCCTTTCTGCTTGTAGCCACTAAGATGAAATAATGTTTCACTCATTCCATATTCTTGTATTTATTCGAATTATTTGTAAGCTTCAAGGATTCTTCATTTATCACTGCTCATGAACTATTCTGAAGGATGTGAACTCACCTCATGTCGGCATGCTTTATTTAAGCGAGATTTTTACTGTTCGCTATTTCTTCCGACAAATATTCTTTCTTCTTTGATATGCTCTTATACAACTTCCTACCGTTGCCGGTATTCGCCTTTCAGGTATCCATCCAATTTCTGTGATTTTGATTTGCTACAATCCGTACTCCTGATCCACTAGCAGGTGGTTCGCTCAAAGACGGACTGTTTCGTTTGCTACCTTCACGCCGAAAAATAGTTTTCAAAGAGCAAATACACGTCGGCTGATGAAGAACCTCTTAAGATTCAACTATTTTTGTTTCGTTTTAAAGGTTTTGAATGTTTTGCAGCTCGAGCTAATGACTGTGAGGCATTCTGATTGATGCATTTGCAATTTAGACATCCCACTGCATTGATTACAGTGAACTATTTTTTGCTTTCCTTTGTGGTTTAAAGAGCAATGGCATAGTGCTTACGGGACAGTCCGTAGTCGTGAAACAGACTGTGACTGGTGGGTTATGTCAAATAGAATTAACATTTTAAGTTCAAGAAATTATTTCATCGGCACCACGTTCACCAAGAGGAATGGAAAGCCAATCAGTTTGCTTCCGACTTTTCCAACGCACAGTTTTCGGGAGTAACGATCTAGGATCGTAGGGAATCAACCCTGATAGCGCAATAGTTTAGGCGTTCGACTTGCAATCGTTGATTCCAAGTTCGCGTCCCAGTTCCGGGCGGTTCATATGCGTTGTTGATGACTTCCAACGCGGATGAAACAGAATTACGGTGCTATCATGGTTTTTAGTGGAAAGTTGTGACTCGACAGTGATTGATAAATCACTGGGGAAATGTTCACAAATATCATTTTGTTGAAAACTTCAGAACTCCATGACATTTTTCGCTTCTTTGGTCAACCAACCTTTTGTTAATTTATTCGGGTTTTGAAATTATATACACCAGGATAGAAAGCTTGTACCTACACAAAATAACTATAGCTTTAAAGCACACGTTGGGTTACAGTCATGGGGAATAGAAAGAACCTGGATTAGTCAGGCAGATTTAGGGCAGGGTTGTCCACTCGGTGAAATAGTATTAAGGTCGTGTACGAAATAGGGACACCCATGGAAATTCGACGTTGATAATTTCGTTAACGGTAACTTTTCTAACCATTTGCGGAGGTTGTCAGAAATTCTATGCACAAAGGCACCTGCTTATTTCTATGTTTGTTACTTGCACATGTTAACTTCGTGTAGGGTTCCTTCAGCCAAAAGCGGTATCACGTTTCATAGATATTCATGCATCCGCATCATTACTGCAAATGTTATAGGCAGTAGTATTGCTTTTTAGCTTGCCTACTAATGTGCTGAGTTTATAACATTTTATCTACTTTCGAACTTGATTCCTTCGAAATGCAACTACTTGCTTTAATTATAGCTGGATTGTTTTTACTACTACTCAGTTACTCCTCTTTATCAGACGTAAACCTTTCCCAATGATCGATTTTCATCCCAGCTCCCCGGTTGCCGCCTTAACATTTCCGGTCGTGTGGTGAACGTTTTATAAATCGCCTGATGCGACATTCACTCCCACAACCACCTCGCTGCTTACGATGAACTGCCGACAACTCTACTTCCTTTGTGTTCAGGAAACATTCGAGGAGTTCAATCGGAGAGATACGCAACCAAGTGCTGTCAGGTTTTTCCGACGTTACTCGATGAACCCAAGCTTTACTTTGTCGAAGCAGTCGTTTGCGGATAACTGAAAACGGGATCTTTTGAGACGCTGTAAATAAAACACTAAAACTGACCACTAAAAGAAACAAAAGCAAATCTTCCCGGAATAATGGGGCGACCATCTAAGTTTAGGTGTTCATTGTGGGAGGCAAATAACTTTAGTCTTTATTTGTAATTGTCAGAATGGTGTTCACAGTTTACCTTAATCAGAATCTGGACCATAATAGTACCTAGGAAAAAGCGCGCAGTGCTTCCTAAATTAATGATAGAATTTTTGAGCTTTCTTCTCCGGTTTCTGCATTCGTGAGGAGACGGTTCCACTAAAAATTATTTTGATTCCACCACTAGGTAGCAACAAACCACGGGAGTTGACTTTTGCAGTTGTGATTTTCAGCATCTCGTTAGAGTATTCTGTGAGTTTGCAGAGTGACAGCTGAAAAAATGGACTGCAAGGTGATAGGTAGATTGATTGGAATCCAATGGTTTTCGGTGAGGCTTTTCGCCTCAGCCTTCCACGTAAGCCTAATGGATGTGTTAATCTAATCCAAATCCTGAAGGCTTTTCCCTTAATGATTTGCAAACACACATCGTGGTTGGGCGTAAGTGATATCCAAGTTTGTTTTTGAATCCTGCTAAGGCCATGGACCATGGGTCAGTCCAATGCAGTTAAACTATAATTAAACCATAGTCCATAAGGAAACCTGGTTGTGAATTTCCCCAAGTGCATGATAAGAGGGTTCACAAGGGAATCCTTTCTAGGCCTAGATCCAGTTTGGTTTATTGCTCGCTGATATGATCGGAGGTGTAAGTATTATCAATGAGGTTGAAAACTCCTAAGCGATCCTATCAGAGCTCATGCTATACTAAAACACGAGATAGAAACTCCCTCGGATCGGTGATTCTTAACGTGGGAATCTACTCAACCCCGATTTTTTTATTTCACGATGACTTTTTGGTTCCTTAACTGAGATGATACTGAACTTCATTTTCAAAAATGGGTCTCTGCCAACGGAAGTAGAGAAGCTGATCTACGGTGGGAGGATCTGAACGCGTGACCATTAGGGCCAAAGGTCACGACCTTACCGGCTTGACCACTGCCGGTCATGTGAGGTCAGTGTCCAACGGTTGAACTGTTTACAAAACGAGCGAATTATCAAAGAAAGTTTGTCCGTTTGCTGTCTGTACCATACATCCGTGTTGACCATTAATTGTAGTTCACTAAACAAGGAAACAACTGAAATGTGGCCAGTGCAGAAATCATGTTCAATAAGGTGCGCTCTACTATTTTATTGATATTTTGGTTTGTGTTCGACACGTGGACACATTTTGAAGGACTTTCAATCCGAATACTTGGCTCACATCAAATTGTCACGAACAGCAATTGCCTGTCCTATCCGGCTGGCGTAAAGTTATAGATTATGATAACTCAAACTAACGTCGCTTTTAAAATCATTTAGATTGTATTTCCCATTAGTCCATTTCTAACTGCACTTACTCACTCACCAACGTTGAGAATATATCCAAAGGAAGCACACGCACGACAAAATGTGCGAATTATGGCCGAAACAGTTAAACTGTATGAGGGAATAAAGTGGGATTTGACAGGTCTGTCACGTTATCCCGCATAAGTATCGCTTTCTGGCTTCGTATCTTCCACATGACGAGTCTTGTCCTCATACCTCTTCTAGAACGCAATCGAACTGCGTGCAGGTGTGGGCCTGAACCTCGGTGAGAACGGTACGAAGAAGTGTGAATAGTAGGCAATTATTCAACCAAACAAACAAAATGGAATCCTTGAGGGGCTGTCAACCCGCCAGCGACTCAAGCTTATCGCCGCAACTGCCCTCAGCGAGGAAGTTTTGCTTGGGTGAAATTTCCAATACTCCCCTTTATCAGTATGCGAATGTAAAGCATCCGTCACCTGAGCGTTTCAAAGTGTCCGATCCTCTTCTGTGGACGTAGTATTTCACTGATGGAAAATGGACGGATTTTGCGAATGAGCGGAAAGAAGGCTAGTTTTTGACATGCAGTTTGAATAAAGCATGCCAGCGGCGGGATGTGACTCAGGTAACTGACAATGACGATTCAGTCTCGATGGATTTCTGGAGTGCACCTCATCACAGCACGCTTCACGACAAGCTTGTCTCGCCGCTTATGGAAAATCTGCCAATTGTACAGTATGACCTATGAATGCGGTACTGAAGGCAAACAAACGTGTGCGAAATCCAGTGTCCATTGTGGATTTGTCTGTTGGTTGTGTTTTGTTTTTTTGTTTGAAGTATTGGTTAACTCAAGCTATTCTGAACGTCAACAAACAATCTGCCTTCAGTCTTAGTAAACAGATGCCTTTCGGTTGAGAATTGGGATGAGTGACCCAAATTTGATGTCAACTAGTTACAGCGATAGTGCCATTTGAAAATGAGTTCCTCCAAATTCCTCTAAATCGAAGCCTAGGTCAATTTTGAACATTCAGATTGGACCGATTCAGGACAGCCCAAATCAAGTCATTTGGCTCTGGAAATCTTATCTGAGACTACTGCAACACGGAGGCTGTACTATATCATCTGGCAATGGGATTATTCTAGATTGGTGTTTCAACATATCAGAGGTGGGTTCATGGCTGCTCCTTCTACATTTTCTAAATCGGAAAGACTGTAGACCAATTCTGAACAGAAATTTTAACATCCTGTTTCAGAGCAATACATGACAAATTTATGTTTGCCTGGTTAGTCTAATCCCTAAACACTTGGACGCAATCTGTCCACCGTGAATTCTTCAACTATAGTATACCATTTTACTTTAAGTTCAGAAATTCACTTCCTCAGGGTTTGAAATTTTGATGGTTCTACCCTTGGCTACCTTACCAATTCTCCATGGAGGCTTGGTAACCCATGTTAGGGTTAAATTATCTTAAATTGATTGCCAACAATTCTGATGCATTCTTTGACATGACGGTGTAACCTTTAGTATTCTTCATATTCTCCGTTGATCTTCCAGACTCTTGGTTTCGCTTGCCATAATCAGTTGATCAGGGTTACTTACATAAACCACTTTCTGGTTTCCCAAAATTTATTCGTTTCTTGGGAAGAATACCTTTGGTGGAATAATCCTCCAATCTGTCAGTTCTACGACCGATTGGTCTTAGAAAGTTCCAGTCTTCTCCTATTTCCTCTTTCGGCGGATCCTATCTCACTGAATTTCCAATTCTTAACCAGCTGTGGTTTTTTCGAGTATCTTAGTGTTAACTTCGATGCACGTTTGGGAGGTACATTTTAGGTTTAGAGCTGTATTAACCATCCAGAATATTAGCCTTCTTAAATGGGAAAACCAAGGCCGTTTCCAGTATCACAGTCAGCAGGTGGGAAACTCATCTGCCAGTATGATCATCCTGGTTCACTCCATTCTCATGTCCGACCTTTCTTGGTATTTTGGAAAACTAGTTCAAAATTCTTCTCTGCGGATGGTAGTAAAAAATCTGCCCCCACAGCTGCTCCATTGCTGAGTTTTCCAGCCAACATGTAGTCTTGCTTAGCCCTAGTCAGCAAGAGATTGCAATAGCCAACTGCTGGCAAACAAGCAAATTTCCTTTCCATTTACTAAAGGAATTTCAAACGCCACAGTAAGTCATTGTCAAATTCATCTTCGAATGTGTTCCTCATATACCCTATTTTTCTGTCTTACGTGACTTTTGGGATTTTAGTTCAAAATACTTTATCATATGCAGTTGGTTGGTAATCATTGAGGGAGGCTTACGAATAAGGAGATTTTGCACGCTTCAAACTGTTTCCCGCTAGTTTCGACTGTACAAAGCTCAGAGCATTTGATACCCGCACATCGAATTCCTGATGTGTTATCTTCAAAATAAAGATAGACGGTGCAAAAACCAAACCATTACCCAGGCTAGGTTTCGTAAGTAATATTGCCTTTGACCCATTAGTTATAGCGTGAAGTGTCAGAATCTAAAACTCAGCCCAAAAAAGTGTTTCCACCCAGTGATAGACTAGCTGGATGTTAAGTTAATCTCCAAACTACTGATAATCGAATTGATCACGTGGGTAAGCTCAAAATCATAATGCATCGCGTTATAGGACGAGTCAGCAGGCAAGCTTCAACTTGCAAATAGAACAAATCAGTTTACATCCTGTACGACATAATAGATTCTCTAAATTAGCCCTTCGGTAACCAGATTGGACCGATTTTCGTCCAGGTCAACATCGCTCATTCAGTTAGGCCGCCCGTAGTTAACCGCAGAGAAAAACAAAGTCAACTCATTTTCCCGGATCATTACAAAGGACCCATGTGTGTATCATACACGCTTGGTGAATAATATTTTTAGATGACCGAGAAATGAATTATGAATCTGGCGAAAGCTTTCTACCAATGAACGTGTTAAGATTCCACAATCATGAGGTCAAACCAATTGCATTTTCAATCGGAAAAGAAAACTAAACCACTTTTACATCACAACCATCTCCAACGAACAATGTGGACCCTTCTGCGGCCAAAGAGGTTGATTTTTGACTGAGCACCAATCAGAATCCGACTTTTCTAAACACCTTAAGCATCTGAATAGTCTTCGCTAATGCGAACGTTATTTTGTCGAAAAGTTAGAAATAAAAGTGCATTGATCCCCCGGTTTTATACGATTCTAACCAGGCATTGAAAAAGAACAGCATGATTTGAACTTACCAGAAGGCTTGAATCGCATTTTCGACGGGTTCGTTGAAAGAATTTGTTCAGGCAAACTAGCGTCCAACCTAATGATATGGGAAAAGATTGCTCGGTAAGTCTATGCGGCAAAAGATTTCAAAGTTTGCTGCTGGTGAAACCCTCCGTGTGTTTTTCTCAGCACAGTCAGTTCCGTCACAGCTGAACCCCAAACGGAGGCTTGCAAACTACAAAGAACATACTTCAAGCGTGTCACTTATAAACGGTTAAAGTGTAACTACCACGGTCCTAATTTCAGAAACGTTTTGTGATTTTGCCCAACCATGGCGATTTTTCATTTCATGTCACATATCTTACTAAATGCTTCGCATTCCTTGCAAAACTGCTTAGAAGTTTGGGTTGATTTTCAGGTTGCTCTGTTTTATTGTGATTGATTAGACATGCAGCACTTTTTAAGTGGGCTTGCATGTCGCATCGTAATGTGTTATTCAGATGGCTAGTTCAGAGGCACCGCAATGCACGTCAGGTCAAATTTCCAAATAACCGTGAAACAGTGCAGGAGTAATGCGAAAGCTAGCACAGAAATCTTGTGCTTGGATTTGCAGAAATCATGTTTGATGCAATGTTCTTGATCGGATTGATGTAATTCCGCCCATAATATCATGCGCTTTAATGACTTATTTGAAGAACGTGAAGCCACAATTTAATAAAACGCTCACGGAGCAGTGTATTCGACAAATCAAAAATAATCGACTTCACTTGAGTTGAAAGGCTTCAGTCTGTAGCAGAAGCTCCTCTAAATTTTCAATAACTATATAAGGCAAATCTTGTTGACTGACTGAATAACTGAATTCCTTGATTAGTCGTTATCTGTCCACAGCCAAAAATACGTACAACCAGGAGAGAGGCAACACGAGGCGAGAATTTAATTTCGAACAACTTGGATCTCTGCTCTCTTTTCTTGGACAGATCCGGAAACTTAACGTCAAATCCAGCCAGCTAAATTATTCAGTCCGGAACTACATGCTCACTTTTCTGCGCACTGAGAGCTTCTTGACTCGTAATTATGCCATCATCTTGAGCTTGCTTTCATAAACCACCTAATTTTGTTGAGTTTTTGATTCTGATTTAACATATGTTCCTATTTCGCTGCTTACCCTTCACTTGTTTTCTTGCATCGTCACCTCTTTTAAGAATTCCAAACAGCAGGGTTCCACCAATTCCAACTTTCTATCACGCGGGTAACTTTAATGTAACCCGTGTGGACGTTGGTTTCAATAATGTATCGAATCACTCGAATATTCACTGAGAGCTCAAAGTATCAATTTGGTATGGTATGAGATACTGATTATCCACGAAACAATACGTCTGAATCGATAATCGGCTAATTAATACGGGTAGAAATCATATTGCGAATTGTCAGTGCTGCCCGTCCATCAAGAGTGGAATTCAGGTTGGAAGTGAATTTCTTAAGGTAGTTTTACTTTTGATTCGTTTTATTTAGCGCACAAGGAGTGTTAAGCATAGAATTAGAAATTCACCTACATACTAACTACCAAAAATCAACGCTGTTAGCTGGACGTTTTCTTACCTTTTAAGTAAATTATGCATGCGTCCAATGTCCTCAGCGATTCAAATCTCACTATGACCGAATTTCGAATGAGAAAGCTAGAATGGCAATTCTCACATTATACGATTCCAAGTTACCAATTCAAAGCAGTCCAGTAATTGTAATACCACTACCCGCTGACGCATGAGTGGAGTGGAAGCAGTATGACAACCTTCAAGATCCACTGCACTTAGGGTACCATGAAATCACATGAGGCCCAAATGGGCCCGGACGTGGTAGCGAGCCGAGTAGCATTCAAATGATCCACTGACAATGCATTATGATATTGTACATAAATCTGCTCAAAGATCATGTGCCACCAGAATCATGATGAAGAACGAATGCAGTGAGTGAAAAAAGGAAATGAAAAGAAACAATTTGCAAAGCCCACCTCACTCGCTAGCTCTTCCATTCTACCTCCATCGTGATCCATGAACCCCCTGGGTTTGGTATCATCAGGTTGCTCAAATCAAGGGAGAGTTGACGTAGGAGACCCTACCAGTAGGATGATCTGAGGGTCACGTAACGCGTTGGAGACTGGTGACTAGTAGTTGATATAATACCCCCAGGGGTGGGGCTAGACATCTTGGGTCCTCGCCAAGGATGCCAATAAGCACAGCCATTTCCGTCGCACACTGTCCATGGTTGGTTTGGGATCAGGGTTTAGCCATCTCCCCAGTGCTGGTTACCAAAGAACAGTGAACACCGTGGTAGGCACCGGTCATTTGCCTTCTTCCTTGGATTTTAGTGGGAACGCCTTTACAAAGAGCTGGCAGAGAGTAGGACTTCCTCAGCAGAAGCCAGTCACTTGGGAGACTTTCGAGAGTTTTCCAGGACTAGTAGCCGACTCGAAGCTTGATACACTCTTCCTCGATCATGTTAAGGCATTTGGGGTCTCTACTGCCAGATGACCACTAATTCAACAAATGAACATTTTATGCTGTTGAACAATCACCAATCCAGGGTCTCCGGATGAGTAGAACTAGTTTTTATTGTTCGGAATGTAAGCAGATTATTCAGCTTAATTGTCAATGCATGCTTGATTCATAAACTTACTGTTTATACCTTTTTTCTATGAAATGCAACCTATTTTTTCATAAAACAACTGAAGAGATTTTTTCAGTTCTTTTCTATTCGACTAAGTGCGCAATGGGGAGTAAACATTAACTAAAACTTCCTGTTGAGTATTATAGGTTAGATAAACCATATTGTTTCCAGCTTGTATTCCCCTTCTATAAATCCTTTAAATACGTCCGCGGGTAAGTAACTTTTTCATTGTTATTGTTTAAACATTTCGTTAACAGGTGGAAACAGATAAAACATTTAAACTACTTTGGTGCACATCTTTGTCAGTTAGCTACTTTTGTGTTTTACGGAGATGAACTAAAAGGTTTCCCATATGAACCTTTCCAGTCAATTCTTATCCTTATTCCTATTTCAGCTAATGAGTTTTAATTCTAAGCAACGGTAATGACAGCATCAAGTTAATCGCCATAGAAAAGACTAACACTGTATAGATGGGATCGACAGCATGGCTAAAGAAGAGCACTGGACGAAGCTCGGTAGATAATGCGGAAAAACGCTTCACACAATTTTCTTAACTTCCAGGTACATCTTGGAAAAAATCATACAGGCCTCTGTCTGGTAAGTTCCCTCCCTAGCCAACAATAGAGATGCCTAAAAGTAGTTGAAATTTCGCGTAAGGTATGAACTTTCTCTACTGTATTGTCGGCCCACGAACAGTGTGAAGAACAAATTGTTGTCTCCAGGATCCACCGGACTAATGAACGTAACGGAAACCTGAAGATTGGAGATGCATAATACCTTAATGGAGGAAACTAAATACCAGCCCAGGAGGCAGTCATCTCTTGTGTACCACCGCATTGACCACTGGAGTGGATATTCAAACTTCTCAACCTTGGCCTGATTACCACCGGTCAGCCTCCATGGTACGTGTTTACCTTAACTCTGCGACGTTCTTCGCGGACTTGCATGGTGTACGAAAAACTGCAACCACTTCTTAGTTGTCACTCCTCCAAAACGGAGAGGAGAATTTAGATGTAACTCACCGAAATGGTGTTGGATGCACAGAGCCAGTTCCACTGATGGTTTGCAACCCCGGACTCGAACCCATTGTAGTCACAGTGAGATTCATGCACAGAAGCAAGTAAATGACGGCAGCTAGGAATAAGATAATCGGAAAACGAACAAAGAAAGGAATAAATCAGACAACGGATCTATTGCGATATTCTCCAACTCACCAATTTTCTACTATGGAAAATAGCATTCTTAGTATCGATGATTATATCTGAGGCATGCTGTCCCACCTTTGTACGTGAAGAGTAAAAAATTATTATGTCACAACCCGGGGGATAGGGAACACACGGCGTCGTTTACCTGAGTGACTGAATAATTTATGATTTGTATGTATGCAAAGAAAATTCGAATATCGGGAATAAACCGACAATGCAAAGTTGCAGTCATTTCGGTGCACGATATCATTATACGGCTGGAGTGGCGATCAACAATTGCGGTCAGTATGTGCTTACTTTTTTACTGGAATTGGTACATGATTTATTACAAACAAAGCCCAGTGGTGCGTGACACCGCACAGTTCTGATGAAATCAGTTGCATCTAGTGAGTTGGCGTCGTTTGAACTCAGTTGCATCATGAAAGCCCCAATTTTAGAGCCATGAAATGTCGTGGAGACGTCCCTACCAAGTAGGTTAGAGTTTGTTTTTTTGTAATTGGCTAGCTTGTACTAAAAAACCGCTCACTGTTTTGTTTTCGGAAGAACGGAAAACATCCCGCCTTGAAATGTTGTTTCGCCACGTTAAGCTGTTCCAAAAATTTCACCCGGGGGTTTTGCCTATTTATTTTCCTAAATAGATGTTCACAACGAATTTCTTAGTGCCTGCACTGTCAGAGACAAATCCATCTGACTTGGAGTTTTGCACTTTTTATTTCTGAGTTATATCTGCACAAAACGATATTCTAGACGCCACCAATGAGAATACCGCAGTTAACGCTCTTGGTGCTTTTGCTGCTACCATCAGCATCACCAATACGCCGTTCCTGCGTACGCCTATTATGCTGAGACAAACCAAGGATTCAACAGACACAGCCTACTTGATGTCACAGAGCGGGATCGATGATATCGACTAAAACAGGCACCGTAATCGTGAGGACTGAAAAAAGATAAAGCTATTTAAGGCTCCAGAAGCACATCTATGGATAACTAAATGCACGATTCTGAACCAGGATGTCCTACTCAAAAAAATTTTAATTTTAAACTTATCCTAAAGATAAAAGCTATCGAATCAGTCTGACACCATCGATGGTCATTGGGTCCTAACGACTTTCAAAAACATATTTGTTCAGAGTATTTTTTAATTCCATATTAGCCCACGCAAACGTTATTTGTGTATATTACACCCTGCAAAAATAAAGGATAAACGGACCGGTCTTGAGCACAGTTTTAATCGTTGTTTGTCCTCGCCCTTCTAGACCTTTATTCACAGGTTGCCGTTTTAAATCTACAGGAAATATCGATTTTTTTTATTATGCTATACTAGACAAGGCAGATCTGATAATTTAAATAAGAAATGTAGCTCTGTCTGATAAGGATTTATGGCTGAATCTTTCAATGACGAGAGATTTTGAAGTAAAATGCAAACTTCCGGTAGGCCTTCGTTGCAATTTCCCCTGATTTTTCTACTCCGTTGTCAGCATAATTCTCTTCTGGCAATAATCAGTTAAATACTGTCCGCATAAAACCGATAAGACCAAGCTCGTGTATTTTCGGCAACGCTTACCCCAGGTTTTTTTGAACCTTGTTTCTTGAGAAAGCTACCATCTTTAAGCTGACATTTCTACCTTGTAACAGGTGTCGATCAAGATCAGACTATTAATGCTTGGGAGTATCGGTGGGTTTTGCTGGTCAGATATAAAACTGATTTAGAAGCAGTAGGCCGTCAGACTCTTTGAACGAAGAATCAATTACGTTGCGAACGTTTGCAGTTGGTTTGAATATAAGTGGGCGGAAGTTTAAATCTCTCCTGTTGCAGTAAAAGACGGAACGCTGTTGAATGGCTGACTTAATCCGGGGCTAAATCTTTATTTTATTGAGGCAATAATAAACCGAAGAAACATTGTTCTATTACAGCAGACACGAATCCGGTAACAGGTAAGTGGTAAAACTTTTTCCTGATAGGTTTACCCTATATATGTATCACTGGTCACGTCAAAACTCTCCTATGACACGAAAGTAAACACGAACTTTGCGTTGTTTTATTCTGGCAAGAATGAAATTATGAAAACGCTTTGAAGTACTCTGAAAAGTGATGCAGTGCATATGTTAAAATATTTGAATGATGAATATGTATACCACTTTTTACGCATTCAAATTACAAAAGTCTACTGCGTGATGGATCCATTCTATCCGCAGGTACACATTGCTACCTAAACATGAGCCATTCGAAGCGGTTCACTATGGTTTCGAATGTATGCTGTCAATGCGCACAACATGTGAAACCATTAGTAGTTGCATTCTCTTTGTAGCTGACAAGTGTGGTGTTTAGATTATTATTACTTCACTGAAGTTATCAGGAGTTGAGTTAAATGCATTTTTCAGAGGTGAAGAACGAAAAGTAAAACATGAATGAACAGACCTTCAAACCTGTAGAAATAACTCAAGTCATTAAACAGTGGTTGTGATTACGACTTCACTAATAAGTTTAAAGTGGGCGTAGAAGGCTTCCGGCAGCAAGTAGCAAAGCAGATTCGGCTCGAACTGACATAGCCTTTGACCCCTTATTTTATAAATATTTATGCTCATACAATCCACTTTTGGCAAGAATAAGAAGCACTAAATTTCAAAGGTGCAACGACTCAAACGGCTTTTGAGCAATAATGCATTCACAGAAAGAATTCGGATTATTGTTACCGAGCTCTAAATACCTACACATGAAATGCCAACAGAAACGTCAGTAGATATTCAAGTTCATTACTGTCATCTCGGATGTGCAAAATGGTCTATAGGACTCTGCCTAGCTTAGCCAGAGTGTCAGAGGCCGCTGACAAATCCAGCAAAAATTACGATATCCCCTTTCATGAAATTTATTAACATAAATTGTTTGAGAAGTTTTTAAAGTGACACTTGAAAGCCCGCGTTCCGATTTGAACTTAGTGTACGGATATTTTGAAGTTTACTCTTTATCAGCAGGCAAAGGAGCATTTTCGTACCCGACTCCTAAGCTACTGAATGCGGATAAACTCGCTAGGTTCCTTTCCCGACTGAAGGGTGAACGGTAGTATTAAAACGGTATCAGAATAACGGATTTGATTAACACGTTCCGTAAAATTTAAACGCCAACAATCGTTCGTATCAGACCAGAGCACATTAGACCAAAATATTTCATTATACAAAAGTGATGAGTACGATCTGATTGTCATCCGCCAAATAGAATTGACTATATTATCAGGCCAACGCACATTCTTGCCCAATCACTTTCGGCTTAATTTGAAATGGAGGAGCAAGAGTCAGTCTCAGTTGACCTGGCAAAGGGTTTTCCTTTAGACATATTGAAAAATTTTGGAAATCGTAGTTGTATTACTTGGGAAAGGCATATTCTTGAAAAACACCCTGGTGCATTCAATGCGTTCATAATTGTCTTCCATTTCCTAAGCTACCCGTTTACCACTAACAGCTGATTATATCTAAGATTCTTTGGTACTTGAAAAATGGAAAATCCTGACATATAAAACGTTAATTTTGTAGTTGCGGTAAAATTCTCCCCCTAGCCTGAATGAAGGTAACTATCAGAATGCAAAACTGGCGAACAGAATCAACATAGTTGCTATCTTCATAACCAAATTATCTGGCTGCAAAAATACCACCATTTTGAAAAATAAATTTTTCATTTTGCTCCGCATTAAATTTGTGAAGCCCGAAATTTTTATTGCGTGACGTTTGCAAAACCCCCACCGAATTAGTTTAGTTACAAGTAACTCCAAACAAATAAGTTGTTGCACGTAGTATATTTCACATGCGGACGGAGTGATAAAATTCCCCCAGAAACAAATGATCGGATTCGCACTTATTGGCGCTTGTCAGCTACACGTACCCGGTGCTCTTTCCAATTAACCCATGCATGTACACTCCTTTAACAGGTTGAGAATGAATCTTATTCGAATCACTAATATCTCGTCTACTTGCTGAAGGTTACCCTTGTCCAACGACCAAAATATTCCAATTTTGCTATCACCCATGCGCGATCCACATAATTGGAATGAAATTTTGGCACCAACTGATAAATTAGCTTCGAATGTATTCCAGATTCCATGCGAAAATTATGAAAGTGTGACAACAGTTACAAACACGTTGTTATTAACAGAATAGTATTCCAGTTTTTCGTTAGCTTTGAAAACCTGCCACAAACAGTTTCAGCGACGTGGATTTTGAGATTCAAATGAAGAAATTTCATCAAATCTAACTCTTACAGGTATCATGAAACGCAGTCACATTTTTGACTAAAAAATGAACTTGGCGCTAGAAATGAAAATTTGACCCTAATTCTGATTTGTAGGTTTTGAAAAAAGGTTACTTGTCCTTCATATAGCCTTCTGGAGTGTGAGAGAGAGCAGATATCTGTCTCAGAGGGTAAAATCAGTTGACTCGTCCAGTCCAGTTTGGCGCCTAAAGCCAGGAAACGTAATAATTTCCCCTAATTCTGATTACGGTATCACAGAAGCAAATGTCGGTGAAAGAAAATCGCCAAGATAAGTGGACAGCAGAAAAGAAATGCGGAAATTTCCTATGCAAGAACACAAATGACTGTGATATAAAGTCCCATCGTCCAAGACCAGCAACAATTTTGGAGGCTTTCGTGGGTCCAAACACGGTAGGCTACACGAACCACTCGGGATGGTGAACTAATTGGGGGTTTTCGTACCTCCCAGCAAAGACATCGACTGACCACCTTCATTCATATAAGAACTCACTATTAAGCTGGAGAGCAGCATATGTTGAGGGACTTGCCAACGTGTGCAATGTCCCAATCAAATTTGCCTATCCTAGTTTAGTGTCTTTAACTGTCTGGAATGTTCAACTTAATACACCATCTCTAAACCCCAAGTTGATAATAAACTTTTCCAGCATTTTTCTTTTAATCTTCTACTTCTTTATTAATGAAATACAAATGCACATCATTTTTCAGGAAGGGATTAGCGGCCAACTGAGGGCTGCCAAGTGGGGAAGTTGACCGGCGGCAGGAGGACTCGAACCTGCGAACTTCACATCCAAACGCGACGACCTTATCCGCTTGGTTACCGCCGGCCAAAACAAGGATGGTGGTGTTTAACTACCGACAGTCGTCTCGTGACTCCTCTCCTCAACAGTCATGCTTGAGAACCTCATGGAATGACCTAAATAGCATCTGCGAATTAAACTTCATTCTTAGCTAACTGGTAAACACTAGACGAGATATTTGTAAACGCAGCGAAATTTCATCCGTTGAATTATCACCTGTTGACGTGACGTTCGGATTAATGAATTTTAACCACTCCGCTAAGTACCATCAAAAATGAGGTTCAGCTTTGGGGTAATCAAATCTTTAAGCAGCATTTTAGTAGTTTCAAATGCAATGCGCATCCTAAACGGCCAACTTTTTCTGAGAAGATCAAAATAAAATCGCAACTTTACTCGGAAGCATTACATTATTTGCATATTCTAACTCAAGCAATTCACAGGCTGAGCAGATAACAACTTTAGTTCTCGCGTATGAACGTGGAGTCCTTTTTGTAATCATCCTCACCAAAAAATGAAAAGAGAAAGTGAGGTACAACTTCCAAAAACATCACTTCTTATGATGGTCTCGGATGAAAAGTCGACGCGCTAATAGCAACCACTACTTCCGTTGGATGTGCGTTTTCAAAGAATCGGGACAAACCCGGCTAAACTCATTTTTAGCCTCAGGAGAACTGCAGTCAGTGAAAACACAAGGTTAACACGTATACAGGTTCAGCCGATTGTTACCAAAATTCTCAGAACCATAGAAAGCCAATTCCCAAAGACAGAACCATTAACAAGATCCTTCATTTCGATTCGTTAAGTTCCAGATTCTCGGATAACTGCTATTTTAGCTAATAAAAATGTGAGAATGCTGTACAGTTTGTTCGGAATTGAAAACTGCGTTGACATTTTCAATATATTTTTTTCCACTGTATTTCATATTCATCACAAAACTCTCTGGAACTGGGTGTTAAACTAGGCCCTTCTTTCTCAAGATTTATTTAGTAGGATTCTTTTAAAAATTATGAAGTAGCATAGGCCCACACGCGGTTCATGGATGAGACAAGATGTTGGCGTAAATGAAGCCGAATTTAAAGCCTTTCAAAACGGACTCTAGTAATCGACTTAAATAACGAAGTTGAGTATTTTTACCAACTGAAAGGTGAAAATGCTGACCAGCAATGGTCAAATCAGTTATTTGTCACTCCAAATGGGTCAGATGCCCGAATTGTAGATTTCTGGGTCACCTTGCTGGGTGGCAACATTTCAACAACGTCGGCCTTTCTATCGCTCTCATCCAAGCTCGGCCCCATGGGATTCTATCCCTGTTCTCATAGACTAGGAAACGCGTTCATTCTACCAGTACCCATTAGTACATCAAGTTGCTTAAAAAGCGAGTTTAGACGAATTCAGATCTGTTAGCGGCAATGATATTTTCGAAGCATCATTCATCTAATTGTAATGGATCCAATGAATGTGAATATATACCGCTGTTAAAATACGGGACTTGTTTCCGGTGTTCATCAAAAGTGGAACTCGAAAACACCCAAATCAACATTTTCAGAAATATCCTACCTGTGTGATCTTAGTTTGCACGCAGCTGTGTCTAGTTTCTGAACAAAATGAACAGATAATTTTAGTATAGACTACTTTGACGCGATGCAGCAAATTAGTTGAAAATTCAGATCAGCAAATTTCATTTATGAATTTCTGTGATAATTACAACATGATTATCTGCAAACTGCTTTTTCTCGTTAATTTTGCCGTTTGTATGGTGAAGCACAATAAGAAATCGGGTTTAGTGAATAATGCAATCTTATTCCTACACAGAATGTCAACAGCTGAAATTGAGTTATAGAACTGTTGCATACCGAGCGCATTTACTTATCACTGAGTGGTCTCAATTTTGGCTGTTGCTTGTAACACATTAATCGTCTTGCTCTTTCAGATTTTGAGTGTAAGCTTTTCTACACTGCTTTGACTTGGTTTGACTGGCCTGTGTACTCCGTAAATATGCAATCTATGACAAAAATCAATTAAAAGCAAATCAGACGCCGCAATGATAAAAGTAAAAGCCATAGAAAACCTGGCTTGGTAACGAATGCTTCTATTTTGGCGTAGTTGATCGCGATATATGGGTGGTAGACGTGTCCAGCGGGCTACCATAGACCCACCAGTTCAACCTTGGTCCCCGATGTTTGGCTCTTAAGAGGAAAGCAATCAAGTGGATGTTTTATCTTATTTATGCTATTTATCATCAAGAAATAAAATGTTGAAATTTACATTCAAAATGTACATGCTACGGGATACTAGAGTTTGAGGTTGATTAAGACTGTTATGATGGCTCAGTGAAAAGAAACCTATTTATGACCTAAGTAAAGCATTGTTGAACTCCTTTTCCCAAGTTCTTTCCCCTTCTATGCTTTTTGTTTTCCTCATTCAATCACAAAGTTTGAGGAGCGTAAACGCCATCCGGACAAACTGCATTTCATAACTGACTGTTTGGCCACACATAAAAGGTCTGCAATAAGCAGAAAGAAAACTGTTGTTCTAATTTACTGATATTCTTTATCTGAAATACGTACCATGAAGCCGCAACCTAAACATCACGATGCTCTTTATACTTACATAAAAGTTGGATTTTTACAGAGCTTGACCTTGGCTTGTATGTATGTATACATGCTTAAGTGCAAGTATATACGTACTAATGCATGCGTTTTGTGTAAATGTTTTGCCGTATGCACATATGGGTGCATGTATGAATGCAAGCATACAGGTATGGATGTTTAAATGCATGCACATGTGTGTGTGCGGACGCATTTGTGCCTGTACGCATGCGTGAATTGCTCCTATCCAGTTTTTGGATTCGACTTGGAAAAAAGAGATAACGGAAAGCAAAATATGCACAAACTCTGTTACGTATAGTTCATTACCAAGGTAAGTTTATCAAAACTCCTCCGTGCTACTGATAATCTGTCATTCAAAAGCGCGGACCAAATAAAATGCACAACATATTTTCAAAAGTCACTTTCATGGTGGCAAGGAATTACCCAGCAGTGTTGCAGCTCACTTTTTAATTCGTCGGAACAATAAAGCGCCATAAGGAATGCTCACATGAAGAAGCCGATGACACTTTCGTTGTTAAAAATGATACCACATCGCTCCTTGATTGAGATTAAAAAAAATCATAACTGTCATTGTTTAACATAAAAGCAACGTAGTTTTTAGTTATTAAAAGTTCAGATCCAGAAATCTCTCCAAAGTTGTTTTTAAGACCTACAAACCCTAACTGAAGCGCATTCTCGCGTTTGTGCAGCTTGATCAAATGTCCTGAACTGTGCGATAATTTTCACTAGTTTTGATATTACTGAAAGAAAAGAAGAATCGAAAGTACATAAATGTCACCGACTGCATTATTTTACTGCACTGACTAAGACCAGGAACTGCCTTTATGGGGGATCTCGTGAGACCCCAAAACGGTCAACTATCATGACCTATTCAGGACAACCAACTGGTTAGGGTTCTCAAACCTTCCGGCCAAGGCATGGACAGACCAATTTGCTCCATCTTACGAGTAACTATTGCCCCAAGCAGCAGTCTATTCAAGTTTAGTGCTTGTTGAACTGAGTGAGGTGTACAGCCTGATAACCTGAGTAGGTAATAGTTTCGTATCGGCGATTGCAGCAAAACAACCAATTTAAAGTGGTTTAAGGTTAAACATCACATCACATAAATCCCCACTGTTGCTCTTGTTAATTGCATCTTAAGTCTTCCTTGAACACAAAAAATATCTGTATGCTAGATCGCCACCAGTTATAAGGCCCACAGTTGCGGAATGTTTGTACGTAACATGCAATCAAAGTACAATGAGGTGGGAAGATAAACACAAACATTTCACAGGCAAAACATGGCTAGGCATGTTTGTCTTGCCAAAATGACTTTCAAAGCCGCATGCAGCATATCAACTTGCTAGCATTAAATTAAACCCGTTTTAAGTTTCATCAGGTCTTTGGAACCGTAAAGAAGTTCAAAAATCCAACACGTGGCCGGTCCATCTTACATCCAGAAACATCTCGTATGTGTAAGTTGTTTGATCATCGTTAGGCCTTGTTCTATTATTGAAAGTCTTTTACTTCTTCCTCGTGTACTCTGAACACCATCAGTGCTAAAGCGAAGAGTTTTGTGTAATTTATTTGTACCACCGGAGCTTTTGGAAATCCTAGGCATTAAGTCCAAATTTTTTTGTCTGCAAATTATATGTAGTCACGCGTGCATAAATCAGATGGCCACGCTAATAATTTTCTGGTATTTACCTAGTCCTACATGGAAAATGCTGCAATAAGACAGTGTCACATTCTTTCCACGATGTAGAGGGCCATAATCCGTTAAATATTTTCGCAAGAAAGCTGAATAACATTACTTATTAAAAAAAGTCACGTGAATTTGAGGAAGATAAATTACCTGTTGTGCAGGGTATCCATTGGATACAGACCTCAGTGTTTTATTGCAATCATCGGTGATTACCGGGTATTTTCGAATGTGGCAAACTAGAAGGCAACTCATTAGTTGTAAATCTTAAGCGTTCACTTAACGCTAACAAAATAGCTTCTTTCTCACCATCAAAAATGGCAGACCTTGGTGAGAGCGCATTATAAAATTAATCAATTTTATCTAATTGAATATCGTCAAATTGCCTAAAAGTCACCGAAATTTGGCAAACTAGTAGAGCATATACCTAGTTGTTTTAGTATGGCCGCCTCCACTGTGAATTGCTAGGCTGTCATCTCTGTTAGTCCAGTTTTACTTAATTTTGCATAGAACGTTTGATATTTTGTAGCAAACCAATCAGTGTCGAGGCGAAATTCTGCTGTCTCTAGTTAAATGGAACATGTAAGGTAAATGTATTCCCGGGCTGTCAGAAGGCAAATTTCGCAAAGTCATCGTCTTCTATTTATTTTAATTTTGCGATGGTTCATTTGGTATTATAAGAACGAGTGAGTCTCATCTAAAGAAACATCAGACTGTGAACCTTGAGGAAGGGCATCGCAATGAAAGCTCACCAGGTGACATGAAACATTAGTTCCAATTAGCCCGTTAGACTCACAGCTAGCTCATCTCAATGGGGAGCCTCTTGGTGGCGTATTATTTTGGATTCAAGAGGTTAACGATAGTCGTGTTCATCTTTCCTTGTTTTCTGTGTCTGGCGATGTAACATTTTGCTTCCCTCAGTAAATAAACTGAAATACCAATTAAAAGATGTTAAACATGTATATTTACCTGCAGCTATGGTCAGACAAGTGTTACATTTATTGTTATTTCCAGTTGGTTGCAAAGCACATCCAGGTTTTATTGGCAATTTCAGCTAAATATTTTGTGTTATACTGGCAAACTATCTACCAACTCATTTGAAAACTAATTTAAACATTGTTTGCAATTTTGTAGTTGAACTGTTTTGAGGTCACAAAAATAAGTAAACTGGCTAAATTATTTTAGTTGTTGTTATTTGGGGAGACATGCATGCCATATAGAACCGTCAAATGTTACCCGGTGTTCGACTTCGCCTCCAGTGGTAGTTCAGTGCTAAAACAGAATGTGATTTTTAGTGGTTGGAAGAATTAAATCAAATAACAAATATTCATCTAACTATTTTTTGATTTGCTAAAAACTGTAAGGATTCTGATGGTGCTGAACATAAGATCCACTGCATCGATTCAAAAGGCCGAAAACTGCAACGAAAATGTCAGTTACAGTTCTCAATGCACTATTATTTTTAGTGAAATGTATTCCGTCGTGGTTGGGTTTTTATTCAGCCAATGGCAAATTCCTGAATGGGTTCTTGTAAACATTTTGAAATAAAGTAAACCAAAAAACCTTAGCCATATTATGGTCAAAGCTAAAAGCATATTCAGTGTTAGAGCCAAGCCAAACCATTAATTCCCTGCCAATTCTTCACTGATAACCCATTCCAAAAAGGCACAGGTAAAATTAATACAATGAACCTCATCCAGTTATACAAAACATATCTCGTTTTACAATGTCATAAACAAAAAGAAACGATGAGTAAAACTGTTCTTTCCACATTTAAATGGGTTAAACCTAGTTTAGATTGGTAACAGGAGTTTTTAGAACGTCAAACCAGTGTCAAACCGGTAACCTGTAAACCCAAATCAATGGTTCGCTAATATAACTCTAAATAATTTTTGTCAAAGACCTTATTAAACACTGAGGGGGTATTAGAAAGAACATTGTGAAAAAGGTAAACAATGGGAGGTCCAACTACTCGCAGTTAAAGAAAATGCAAATAATTCATTTGGCTTGGAAGTATAATACTAAAAATTCTGCAAAGGCTATCTACTGTCTTCCTTAAAGAACGGTATGTGTAATCTTTTGGAGTAGACAGGTTTGCTTTCATGCACTCATGAAAAGATTACTGTTAGTCTTTGCAACCTAAAGTGCTCGTTGCTCCATCTTCAGAAATGATTGAAACGTAGTAAAATTACCAGATCTTGGAAACTTCTTAATCTGACCTTCAAAACCTTGTCTAAAATATTGCTTTTAAAAACATTCAAGCTTGTCTCAAACACGTTTATTGAAACTTTTCAGGGAGATTTGCTAAAAATCTTCTAAGATCAGCAAACGAGCACACTTAAATTTATTAATGTTTTTGTTTTGTCCAATGGTTGCACATCTCATAATTCGAAAATAATGAAATTTGACAAAACAAGATGTTTTCACTTATGCATGTATTTAAAAGAACAACCAATCGACGGTGTTTGGAAAATAAATATGAAATTTTCAGCTGAGAAAACATTTGCTTCGGGCTAATATTTTAGGATTTGGCTAATTGAGAGCTACCTAAAAGAATCGCTTGACATTATGAACTTATCCTTATGTTAATTCTTTGAACCGTAGAAACGTTCAACCTTCAGTTTTCAAGTGCTCTTTGTTGAAGACACTTTTGTCCGCTATTATTTATTACTTGACTACAAAATAGAAGGAAGCAACCAAATTTTATTGGGTTTTAAGCTACTTTACGCCGGATGAAGTCAAAAGGTTGTCGTCGAGCTTTATACAAATTAGTATCGTCCTGCCAAAAAACCATTCCAACTGCCATCCTTCATCTTAGAACCCACAACTGTTTGTTTCATTTCATTGCAAACAAACGGACAACTTATTAGATTTACCTTATCAACATAATATTGTTTTAATGCTTGGCTATAAAAAAGCGCTGGCTTTTATATTTAACAGGAAATAAAGAAGCATATATAGCTATTTGAGGCCACATATCAATGGATGGGGACGTGCTTAGTTGAAAAACGGTAAATTTTCCCAAAATCAAATATGGAGCATTTTTTGACATCGGCGTAATGTATGCTGAGAAAAATGTACTTAAGAAAATGCCCAAACGGTTTGCAATTTTTAAAATTTACTTCGTGCCTTCTCCGGTTTATCGGAGGACAGAAGGCGTGAATTGCAACCATCTGTAGAACTAAACCAAAAAAGTTAAAATTTTTTAGCAAAGTAACCCAAAGCGCATGATTTTATTTTAGAATTGCTGCCGTCAAAAATCACTTCATATCTAGAGTTTTGTATATTCCAAAATGAATTATCACATATGATGCTCCCTGGAACAATTCAATTGGTTTTCCGAGACACAGATGGTAAATTTGGTCCTCCATGTCCTCTCCAAGTGGATTACAATTAGTCACCTAATTTAAGGTTATAAAGCTTGAACAAATCTTATCTAAAATATTATGTTCCTACATCACAGCTATAATTAATGTCGAGATAGCTTTGTCTTTCTTGTTTGATGCAAAATTAGTCGCAGTAGCATTGTGCAAAGTTTGACGCAAAACGCTAAAGCAGGCAACTTTGTCGGCCAAAATAAATGGCTTCTGTCTTGCACCATTAAAGTAAACAGTAATTTGTGCAACAAACTATAAATTGTGATCACGTTCTGGCTACTATATAGTCATCGTTAAAACTCTATTATAGGTCAACGACATAGAAGCCACCTATCAGTGGAAATACAAAACACCCATAGCAGAAATTGCATGGTGCATTTTGTATATGCATTATACACCAGCTTAAAACAAGCATTATAACAAAGCAACATGTAAATGGAACCTCATAGAAAGTGTATAACCAGAGTGAAAATAAGGAACCATAAAAAACAAACAATTTTGTTTCCATCATCCAAATTACGATTTTTTAACTTTTTCCAAATGTTTAAAGGGGACAATTTTGCAAACAATCCACACAAAATCTGCACCAATAACTTTACTTTGGAGTCATATCTTATCATCTTATTTCTTGGTCACATACACGAAAGTGGAAAGCAATAACCGAGAACAAAACCCAAACTAACTTATTAACACCTCTACCCCACTTCGGCCTGATCTCAATCTGCAAAAAAGGTAAACGAAGGGGAGTCATACTCAAAATGTGTCCAAGCCACTAAAGGCGACTTAATGTAGTCACCTCAGTCTGAAGACGACTGCTTGCATCCAACACACAACGATGCCATTCGATGCTCCCAAGGTCCCCACCAAACATAAACAACACTTCGGGGGTATCGATGGTCAAAAACAGAAAGTCATCGGGCATCCTCAATGCGGATAGGCCAAGTCTCGTAGCCGTAAAGAAAAACGCTACAAACTTTGGCATCATAAGCCTGTCCCTTGAGGGCAAGCCGGATATCAAGACGATGTCACAAATGTCGCAGGTTCGCGAAAGCTGATCTGGCTTTTGCAATTCCTGATGAGACCACCTCCCTAACACCTCCGTCACATGTGATCGGGCTCCCGAGGTACTTTAAGCCAGTTACCACCTCTAACTGATCACCGCGAACGGTAAGTGCAGGCATAGGCTGCTGCAAATCCCAAAGAAACACACTGCATTTTGAAGATGCAAAGCACGTACCCTACCTAGATACCTCAGTCGCCAAGCAATCTAACGCATGTTGAAGTTCCTGTGCGTTCTTACCTAGTGATCGAATACCATCGGTTTGCTGTCAGGCAAAACTGTTTCACAGGAGAATTTTAAATCCATTGTCTAAACGATCAGATAAAGCGTTCTGTAGAACGTTGCCTGTGAAGAGACTGAAAAATGTGGATATAGGGAAGCCTTGCATTTCACTGGCGAAAGCTGATCCGTTATCTTAACTCGACTTGTGGCATGACGGCACAATTTTTGAGGATCAACATATACTTCACAGATACCTTATTTCTCAAAAAAACATTTCCGTAGTGCTCAGCTATCAGCAGATTCAAAGGCTGCCCAAATGCATAAGAATGCGATTATCGTTGACCTTTGGAAGATAGTGCCATACTTTAATGATGATTTGATGAATACTTCACTGATTAGCACAAGAACAACTTACTTCTCACCAGGTTGCCTTTCACACGTGTTGTGCAACCTGAAAAGAATGATGGAATAACGCAACATTGAAGCTAATGTGATAAGACTGATACTTATGTGGTCAGTGCAGGGTACGGAAACATTATTGTACCTTTTGCCTCAACTCTTTACTTTGCATTTACGAAAATGCTATGACGTCCATTTTATAAAATCTGCTTTGTTTCTAACATAACCGCACCGGTGAATCCAGCAGAAAGTCAACTAATGGGAGGATGCATGGATTAGTTCCTGTCAGTAATGTGCGGCTGAAACGTTTTCGGCGTTATTTAAGCTTTGAGAAAATGAAATTTAATGAAATGTGTAGCATTTTTGGAGATTTAGGCGATAGGTTATTGGCCAACAGTTAAAAAATCTATCAAAAGTAACTTTAGAACATAAAAGAGGAAACATTGAAAAGTTAGTACGAAGCACGCTGAAAACCTCGTGATGATTTTGCATCAACGAACAACGAAATAATTAAAAAAATCTCAAATTCTCTCATGAGGTAAACTACATCAAAGATTTTTGAGACACTCCCAGGCACTCATAAATTCGCAAAACTTCTAGATAGAGCGGACATCAAGGACTAAGAAGTGCCCTTTGTATTTAACTTTTTGCAACGCGTTCTATTTTCTGCCTGTCAAATAGGTGCCTTCTGAAGCAAAAAGCTGTGAAGTTCCCCCTGGCTTCGCTCCTCCGCCCAAAGTACTTCAGTGTGGTGAAGACAAACAAGCCTCTACAAAGTAAAACAGGAAAATGTTTGGACTAAACAATATCTGCGTTAGTATCCAAACATTTCTTCGCGTTTCCTTTTATTGGCCGCCCATTAAAATCTTTAGCACGCTACATGATCTTACGTTTCAGCATTTTTCCATGGAAGCTATCCCAAACAAAGTATGTGGTTGAGCACTTTTGGGATAACCCACTATATATGTGCTGGCTGAGCATATAAATGAGATGCTTGAAAAATTTACAATAATCGGAGCTAAGTGGCTAACAGGAAATCAGAAAACCCATTTTCATGGACTATTTGCATTCACCATCCTCATTGGGGAGTCATCTGAATGAGGATTAAAAAATGGGGGCGGAAGATATATTTTTTAAAAGCAACGAATTAATCGTTGTTGTATTCCCTGTTTCACGCCAATTCAAAAGATACTGAATAAACTCGGCCTAAAGGTGGAATATTGAAAAGATAACGCTCAAAATTCTTTTTGTGAAGTAAATAGCATGGCAGCAGATCCACAAGATGATATTCTTGGAAACTTGCCGTATTTGGGGTTTTTCAGCTGGCACAAAAATGATCTTTTTTCAGAGATTTCGTTGTTCATCTTTTTTTAGTTAATTCCAAATTCAGAGACATCATTCAACAAAATAGTTAATGAACAAACGATAATCCATTTCGTATTCGCAGGGTCTACACAGAGAACGTCCTAAACATAATTTACACGATGGATTTAAACAAAACAAAGTGATGCACGCTGGCTATCCGAGACGTTCAGTTTCTTTTAGTTCACGTGCGATATAATGTAAAATGGGACAAACCAGGTAGCTGGATGGAGGAGAAATCTGAGTTATGTCAGGGTTATTCCGATTGGGCCTTCGAAGTATAATCTCAGAATTCACCCTAGCTTTCGACCATCAGTCTGCTCATGAACGGGGTGTTTCAAAGGGCAGGCAAAATATAAGTATACTGCACTCGCACCCACCCCTAAAGTGAGCAGCAACAGTAATTGAAGCTACCAACAGCCCAATTCGCTTTTAGCTTTACGAGAAAGGATTTGGTTTACTATATTATTGAGTACAAAATTCTTTCCTGCGGTGCATTCCAGCTGGGCATTCACTTTTTTGATGTCCGATTTAGTGGTCCTCGGCAGAAGAAACAGAAACAGAATAACTCATCTCAAACGGAAGGCGAGTTAAATTACGAATCTCAGGTGGTAGCCGCTCAGTTTGGGTGCAGTGGTACGCACAACAAAAGGTTTACTGACGATTTACCACTTATTATTTTTCCTCAGAAGACCTCAAGTCTCGATTCTGAGCCAATGATTGTTTAAGCTGAACGTGCGTCATTACAAATCTTTTCTATGGAAAAACTTTCTTGTTATCCAAGAATCACGACAAGTAGGTCTCCAGCAGGAAAGGCCTCAGGTCATGCAGATGATAAACCAGGCATTCGCTTCAATGAATAGAATGTGCTGGTCCAACTCCTTCAGTCCGCAGTGAATTCAAAAACCATTCAAGGTAAAGAATCACCTTCTAGGTAGTTGTCAGCTAAGAAGGTGTCAAATGTGCTATATATATATACATATATATATATATATATATAAGCCGTGGCTGAGACAGAAATCAGAAGAAATGTCGGTAAACGGTAAAGAGTAACTAGGGTCAACACTTTTCAAGATAGAGATTCCAGCTACAACAGAACAAGCAAACTGAGCGAACATAGGTGGCTGGGCTTATTGGAGCGCTGAGAACAACAGTGAAAAGGATGATGAACCCCGGCGTCTTCGAGATCCCTGGCCAGTACTTGACAAATTACAACCCGAAGAACAGGATGAATAAATATCCGCTTTCAGCGAGTAGTTTTCCCATGGCGGATGAATTGCCCCACTGGGTAATCATAGGTTAAATCACAAACTTAAACGTTTTCCGTCGCATATTCGAAGTCTGGAAGAGCAAGGAAGCGTTCCTGCTTGAAGGCGCACGGCCAATCCCTCAAGTATAAGCGGCAGCGACTGGCTCTCTCTAAGATTGGGACGGCTGGACGACATGCTGGTCGAAGATCCTGAAATTCCCCGGAAGTCCTAAACAAAAGTTGGTGCTAACATAGTAGATCTGAAGAAGTATTCCTGAGTTCCCCAGAAGGTTGCTCATCGGAATATGGAGGCATTCACCAAGCTTCAAAAAGGGTTAAATCCCCCACTCCGCCCCTAGGCCATTTCACGATTCAAGCGACTTCTGTTGTCCAGTGTTAGTTCCCTCGTCCCAATATCATTTAGTGTTTCTGAAATCCACCCAGTCTTGAACAAATGGAACTTCCATACAGCAGGCGCGAACTCTATAGCAAACCTTGCGAGAATAGGGTAATAGCTGAACACCGTTGTTCAATGCAAAATTTCAATTGCGGCTAGCTTCTCCTATCTGGAATTAATATTCGGAACTGAGAAGTAAAGCTTCACCCTAGCTTGCCATGGGCATCATTTGAACTACCTACTTTGTGCTCAGTATCGGATGTTCATTTTCTAAAGAGAGTCAGCCGCATACTTCTCGCGAGGACAAATTTTGCATTTTTGTAACGGGCGTCGCTTTTTCGATCTGTACATCTCTCACACTGCGCAGACTGTCAACTAATTTCCAAGGTCTTTTCTGTGTCGATAAGGAGAGGGGCAAGAAACCCAGTTCCAAATTGGTTGAGCCCAATTTCCCCATGTCTGGGTACTTGAAAGCCTCTGAATCTGGGAAACAACGGAAACTAAGGCTTACAATGACCCAGGCCTCCGAAGTACAAAAAACATTTTAGGTTGCAAGAAGACAGAGGTTTTTCGTCCCAGATTAAACCTGGAAACTGATTCTTGTGTGCAGCGACAGACATTTGAACAATTATGGTACCGGAGCCGGTGGCGCCCAGCACTTTCCGGAAGGTATAATAAGCAGGCGTTTTTGGTGAGCAGTCGGTAGTTTGGGCTACTCTTCGTGAGAACCTGATCCTGAGGTTATGTGGGTTAAGCCGAATAAGATACTCCGAATCGTAAGTGCCACGGCAACTGAAAATCCGTGTGTATAAACGCAAGCAAGAAACTGCCTGGCGATCAAAGCCCCTCTTGTTCACCTCAAGACCGAACAAGGCCATCATTTGTAAACAACCTCGTGAAATCGCCCTAAAACCTCCCAAGTTTGCATCCTAACTAATTATTTGGGTGTGCTCACTGAAATCTCGGGGTTCAGATGGCTGGAGTGCAACATAGAACACCACTTGATGCCTTCCACTGAAGCACAGCTCAACCCTGCCAGCGACGATGAAAAAATAACTACCAGGGCTTATATCGCTGTGAAAGCAACCTTATCTAAAATTAAAGCTTGCCGGTTGGCGTCGTACCACAACATTTCATCCAATGATTTATTTACGAGATTGTCCTGAGGGTCATTCAATTTTGGCCAACACATGTCAAACTGAAGAGCCCTCTGACGATTGCGAAACAACTCGGGAGCTTGGATACTAGTCCCCACTTCGCCCACCCAAGTATTGAGAGAATCTTGAATTGTTATGTCGGTTAGATAACGGACAATTAAGCTCGCCTACAGGACCGTGTAATAATTCTGTTTGTCATATAGAGGTCTGGATAACAAAACTATGGTGAAGCAAATATAGCACAGATGGACACACTCCATCCATTCCTCAGCCAATATTAACAACATTTATTCACCGCATAACCAAACGCCAATTCCAAGAGTAAAACAAGGGTTTTCAAGTTCTGCTATACTGAACTTTAAAGATAGTGAATCTACGAGAATAAACAAACCCAAACTTGTGGTTGCAAAGACTAGAAACGGAAGTCGATGTTACCTTGCAGGAGTAAGCACTTGGTTCACATGCCTCGCAAAACAGTGGGCATCAAAATCGCACAATTAGTTTGACCAAATTTTCAATCATATAAATCGCACGGGACGCCAAATGCTTTTGTGCGGCAATGATCACATGAACCTTGAAAAAACGGTTTTTTGGAAGATTTCCCTCAGCCATAAGCTAAAACGTTTTTCTAAATAGGGCCAACTGTTGGGCCCATTCGGGTTATAAGCCCTTCAGGCGGAAATTCGTTTGTACTTCCCCGCTTCAAGAACCTTTTTATAAGTAATTTTATACTCGGGAAAATATACCAATGACTTGCACTCCGTGTAAGCTGGGACAATTGAGAACAATAAGAAACAAGTATGTTTCTTAGTTTGGGAGAAGCATGCAATGATTCGCGTTCAAAATTTGGCAAAAAATTGTACACTAACTGTAAAACGAAATGTTGGCAGGCATACGCACGAGTCAAACAAGGGGATACAGACTTAACTTTGCATAAGTTTAGGCGCAGAATGTTGGCTGTTCGAAAAAAACCAAGAAAATCTGCACTGCATCAGAAGGACAGCAAATGCAAGAACACAGTTTATTTATGTGCAACATTCCTTGGTGGATTGTCTCAAAAGATGGGAGTATATGGCCGAAAAACCAAAGTTGCACCCATTTGCAGAAACGATATGAATGGAAACTGATTGTTTATCACTGTGGAAACTTTACAATTGAACTAAACAATAGAGCTGATTTAACAATATTTGCGATGGGTGAGGTGCTCTTCAAAAGAGTTCTTGCGGTCAAGAACAACAAGGAAGAAAATCTAGTGCAATAAGCAGAGGATCAGTACTGATCAAGCGCACGTTACGAAAAGGACTGCGAGGATCGGCGGGTCAGGTTCGTGAAATGAAGGAAAATGGAACGGCCGATGTTAAAATGTGGACTCACTTAATGTGGCGAATAAAAAGCATGTTTTATACAAAAACAAATGGTAGAGAAATATGTGAGGAACACATAGATAATGGGGTTATTTAGTATTCGTAAATGCGTAGATCAGCACATAAGTCCTATCACAAACCGTTGGCCTGTATTTTTTCGTTGCGGTGTCCAGCGAGACACGAAGACTGATGCAGCCAAGCGTGATAAATATTGACAAAGGCAGGTTGAGTGGGTTAGCAGTAAATAACAATGTATACTGTCTCGCAACCCCTATTTGTGCTTCCAATACCTGGACTGTAGACTCCGCAGGTGTTTGTGGGAATGGAATTGACTCGCGCGCCCTTTGACCAGCTGCACTACAATTTTGTGTCATCATATTTCGTTGTTTTGTTATCGGGTATTTGGATCCGTTTGACGCTTCAATGGCTGGGAATTACTGTTGCTTAAAAACTGTATCCTTTCTCAAAAACGGAGAAGCAAATCAAGTCGAAAAATTTGACTGCAAGTCAAAATGATCCTCCCCAGTTGTTACTGTTCCCACTAAATGCCT
Organism: Fasciolopsis buskii; assembly: GCA_008360955.1. Lineage (NCBI taxonomy): Eukaryota > Metazoa > Platyhelminthes > Trematoda > Plagiorchiida > Fasciolidae > Fasciolopsis > Fasciolopsis buskii. Next base: position 651,345 of record LUCM01000151.1, read on the forward strand.
CTTCTCCATTGAGGAGAGTGCAAGCTCTTCGTCTGTTAGCACTCTCATCAAATTGCGACATTTTACTAATCAACGAGACTCAGCCAAATGATGACACTCTGGACAATGCAATTGCCATTCCTAGATATCACTTATTCAGAAATGGTCGTCCATCTCAGCGTAGGGGCCGCTGCCTTGTGTATGTCGGAAATTCATTATCAGCCTCATTATGCCAAGAACTCCAGCTGAATTGCGTTTTGGATGCCTTGTGGCTCAGGGTAGATATTGGTGGAGAAAATTTCCTGATGGGATGAGTGGACCGCCCACCAGGCCCCTGTCGGAATGATTTTCTACTCCTAAATGAGGCAATTAACCACCTTTCCACCTTACCAGTCCCCAAAATCGTGGCGGGGGCTTCAATACTCCAAGCACTTGCTGGCCAACTTTCGCCGCTCCAAACTCCTCGCTCCCCTTTGTTACTAACGTTCAGCAAGGTAGATGGATACAACACGTGGCTTACCCAAATATAAATAGAAATATCCTTAAAATTATTTTCACGACTAGATTAACGCACGTCCGCATATCCATTGGAAGTACTTTCCATGGATGCGATCATCTCCCTGCCAGCTGTACATTCATACTACCCGTCCATAGTAGCATGCCATCTCCAAATTCTAGGCCCTATTTTAGGGCAAACGGGAGTCGCTTGCTAACTCTGCCGCGCAGTAGTAATTGGGACTCTTTCTTCCTAGCAAGTGGGGTGCGAATGGAAAGTGATAAACTTTATAAAATCCTGTAGAAGTGCCTAGACAATATCACTCCGGCGCAGACTCAATCGCCCCCGGAAAAAGAAGAACAGCTATGACCGACTGAGTTACAAAAACGCTAAAATTCAGAAATGTTTTCTTGGAACCAAGGGAATTTCTTTGTTTCTGCGAATAAATAGACTGTCAAAAAAACTGGAACCGATAATAAATTCCCGTGGTAAAGTACAAGAACTACGTGATTTAAGCCGGCTAAACCCACAAGCACCTCTAATACGACTTGTTAAATCCTGGGTAAACGACGCCAGGTTCTCGGATAAGGCTGTCCACCAACTCACCTACAAAAACGCTTGTCTCAACAACCCCCAATAAATCGCTGAGGCATTTGACAGATACTTTTCTTTATCCCTTACAAATGATAGCTATCTTCCAACCCCGAATTTACCATGTCTGACCTCGGAAACATTCTCAACGGTATCTTTTTTGCCGAAAGAGATAGCTTCGTTAGCAGAAGAAAACGAAGGTCAGCTACCACCCTGGAGCAGACTCATTACCAGCCATCTTTACACTAGGTTGAGGAGATATTTCAATATTGTTGACAAACATGCTCAACCTCTCCGTCCAATGTAGCACCTGCCCCTCCAAATGGAAAAAAGTCTGTCACAATTCCCATATATAAGAAAGGCATACGACTAGACCCAGCCAACTATAGACCGATCAGTCGTACACCGATTGCCTCCAGAATCATGGAG
>LUCM01000151.1:654423-670662 GCA_008360955.1 Fasciolopsis buskii
TTCTCACACTAAATGCAGCCCAGAGAATCATCACGTCCTGACACGACCTGGCTTTGCCATGTGCGCATTGGCCTCCCTTTTATATATAATCTAGTCGGCATTTGCAACTTTGTCCCCGGAGTGAGAACCAGTTTTAAATACACCCTTGCAGAAAACGAAAACTTAATACCCGCCCTGATTTTCAGGACATCGAGGAGATCATATTTTCTTCGCAATATAATGCGCTTCTTTGTGGAACACGCTAACGCAGTATATCCAGCTTCTCTATTAACTGCACATTTTTCAAGTGTAAAATAGACAGGCTTCTTTCACAAGTGTATGGAAGGCATTTGGTGCAGTCTACGTTGGCATTATTCGCATCGAAGTAAAGTACAAACGGTCATCTACGTTCTCCAAATATCTCATTTGCCTAGGGCATACTAGCGTCATATACACCCCATAGAGCACAGAGCCAACGGCGTCTTCTAGTCGAGGTGCACGACTGCAGTCCGCATGACTGCCTGACAAGCTCGTCATACCAACAGTAAATGTTTAGGAACATATCCATATATCAATTCTGTCATTCAAATGTCGTCATAACTGTGGATATTCCCTCTAGTTTACCCCCGGAACTGACTTTTGTCATGTGGTTGCCAACAATTTGAAACTCCAGAAGAAGCATTAAAAGGACCGATCTTTATTTCACAGTGACATACCAAGTTTGGACATTTTGTTCAACCTATTGCAGACTAATCTGCACTTTAATCCTCACCTCCGGTAATTCTATCCAGCTCTATTTCCTCAAACAATATTCTACCTGCTCCCTATACACTACCAAATTATTTGTTTTATTTTCCAGGCTACAAAAACCACCATGCAAAGCATAACCTCTTTCTTCCATGCCTATTTTGAAATCACTCACTTACTTCCTTCTGCGTTACCTTTTCCGGTCTTTTTCGCATATCTGACAAATTTTATCCACCACTCTTGAATTTCATTGATATTTTTGCCACTGGTTAGCTTTTATGAGCATTAATTAATTGTTTCAAGTGCTGAATTTCTCGGTGGTATCCTGAAATTTGCCGCTATCCTTTAATCGAATTTATTCCCTGAGGTGCACATTATTAAGGTCTCTAAACGCTATGTTCCGTGCTAAGCACGGCTTTTATTAGTTTCCTGAAACCAAAACCTAATCTGCACCAACAAGCCTTTTGATTTCATCTTTGATTCACGCTCTTTGTTGTGTCACACGTACGCAACGCGTGGTAAGACGGAAGCCCAGCCCGATCTATACTGAATGATCGCTCGGAGCCAAACGACAATTGCAGAATGTCAACGTAAAATGCGAAACCAAGCGTTTTGTTCATTGTGCCTAGTAAAATTCACATAATGGACCTGATCATCATGCGATATCATCTGGTGGAAGAGCGTGCAGTTGGATATCTTCTGGTAAACATTGGTAACCAAGATCTTTGGATTGTAAACAACAGAACCAGGGTGAACCGGGTAATTTCTTCCCGCTCCCCCCGAGCTAGATGCAACCTTTAAAAAACAACTGCCGGTTCCTTTTTCAGTCGCCTGGCTAGGTCACGCTCGGAGGCTCTTTGCAGAAAGTGAAATCGATCGACTCGGGCCAGCAATGATGAAAAGAAAAGGGTCCGGCTCACGGGTAACTGGTCTACGAACCAAAGATATCCACTTGAAATTGTCTTATAATATATACACGGATTCACTCCTGAAGGCGTGGGAACGTTACCTTGCAAGGAGAGATATGTCAAAAACGTACTAGGACAACCCATCGGACATCTGGAGATGATGCCACAGGCGGACCAATTTCGAATGGTCAGTCGAACCAACATGGAGGACTTTCACCGGCAATTCGACCATCTTTACTTCGGTCACCGTGGCAAAATTTGGGAACGACTCATTCGGTCAGCTCGAAGGACGTCGACAGCTGTTAAGGAACAACGTCCAATGAATGTCGAGATTGTGCACTCGTTACTGGATGAGCTCGAAAGGGTGCTGAGCACTAGGCCGCTAGTCCCGGCAATTATAAACGATGCAGGGTATCTTACCCTTGCACCAAAAAATTTGTCCATCGAGAGATCTTACTTTAGGTTAGATGAAAGCCACTTATATGGTAACCTACCTGAATTCATTTATTCCTAGTCACTCTGGATTGCTCCCTGTGTCTCTATACAATACTGCAGACAGACTGAGGGCTTTAAGTAATTAATTACTCTTCACAAATCCTGCAAAATGACTTGCGACTTCAAGCTGTAGAACTCTCAATGCAAAGGCACTCCGGTGAAAGGTAGCCATCGTGAGGGCCATTAGATTGCGGAATCAATGATGAAGAATAAACAATAATCAGCGAAACCACCAAAACTGGCTACAGCATCCGAAGCTCCGAAGCCGCAAGGTGAAGCTGGTCCGAGGAGTAAAACGCATGTATGGGCTTGAGTTATCACTACGTACCAAGTGACAACCGAAAAAGTATTACACCTACATGCAATTAAAATGCTCTCTGGGGAGCAGTATCGGTCCGCTGTAGGTTGGGGGCCAGAACATCACGGATGACCAGAGAGAAGCAAACGCACTGGCCATATAATTCTGCAATGTCGATAGGGTCGACAAGGCGACCAGGGAGTCTTGGCGTTAGATACCTCAGCAAAGATCATCGAAGGAAGAAGTACATAGGCCATTGGGGGGCTAAACAAAAAAGTATGCTGGGACAAACGGTGTGCGCCGAGCAATCAACAAGTCATCGTTTGCCCAGTGTGCGAGCTATTCAAGGCCAGTGTAGAACAAGGCAAAATAACAGGTGATCGCGGTGGTGCAGCCGGTAAGGCAGTACATAAGGGATATCCGAGCTCCGTTATGAAAACTTCAATCCAGTCAGCGCTAAAATTTTAGGCAAAAAGAGGAAGAAATTAGCCCGGTTCCAAGTCTCTCAATGTCTCATTGAGCACTCACTGCTTTGCCCGGCTCAGTAAGGCTTTACTAAGAGTAGGTCGTCAAACCTTTTTTCGCTGCTTGGACGAAGCTACTCGAGTGTTGAATGGACATAAGCAGGCCGAAGCACGTTTTCCAAAATTCAGCAAGGCTTTTGTTTCCTTGAAGCAGCCTCTTAATCAAGCTGAAACCATTTGGTATCTGGAGTCAGTATATCAGTCGGTAATGATGCTTCTTACCAGGAGGACATTTTACTTCACGATAGGTGGACAGTCGCTCAGCCAAGGCTGAAATCACGAACGACGTTTCCAGAAGGTCACTGTTCGAGCTACCCTTTTTCCTGCTCTTCATAAACGTTGTCGCCCCTGCCCTGAAATCATCGAGCTTCTTTGGCTGTGTTAAATTGGTGGTATTTACGGGCAGATAAGAGCCCGGCTACCATACAAAGGATGTCCAAGATTATTCTGGCAAATGAAACCTGCTGCCAAATGCGAGCAAAAGCCATTTGTTTTGCTGAAGCACGGGAGGTCCCAAAATATCACATTATCAGGGACTATTTAATGTGAACGCCGCCAGCAGTTTAAACTATCTAGGGACAATCATCGCGCCAGATCTCAAACGACCGGGCCAGTTTGCCGCGGCAGCCCAAAACGTCAGAGTTGAACCGTTTGGATTGAGGTTTTCCCTGCCATACTATAAGTCATAGGTGCCCAGTCCCTCTGCAAGCCCGTAGCATGACCTCACCTAGGACGAACTATGTGAGATTGGTCTCATCTCTTCAAAAATGCATCGCTTGCCTTGGATAGATGTAGCGATTAGCCACACAAGCGGTGGTGTGGCAGTCTGAAAAATTCATAGCACTAGCAAATATGAGATTTAATTTTCTTCCATTGTACAGGAGACAACAGAGTGGCCTAATCGAAACATTTAACATTACAAATGGCTTGTCAGTTCGCATCCATGAAGGCTTTTTTCAGCAAGACGTACACTATCAAGTACGTAGCCATGACTGGACGTTTGCAAAACATGATCTACGCTGTTGGTTAGGTCACACCTCTTTACTAACAGGATTGGGTAACTATGGAACGGACTGCCAGGGGGTTTCGTAACCCGTTCAGTTCGGTTCATTTTGCATGGGACGGGAGCGATCGCACTAGTCAAACGAACGTCCAAATTGGTGCTTGTCAGCGAGCTTCCTTGGCTTTCAACAGTGCATGAGATTCGAAGTTCTTTTTTCTGAATTGCGGTTTGTTCGAGATATCATGCGCTTACATAATGCCCCAATTGCACATTATAGCTGAACATGAGCAATGATGCAATTGTGTTTGCTGTCGTTTTCCTTCGATGTAGCTTTCTTTAATGATCCTTCATTAGCCAGTAGTCATTGCTCAAGCTTACGCAGAGTGGAGTCATGTTTTTCCATGCTCGCTTGTTTGATGTATTTTCCGGTAAACATTCAGCCTTGCCTCGGCGCATGGTTCTCGAAAACCGAGAAATATATGTAGTATTATTATATAATCATGGACGAAGGAAGCGCGATGTCCACACCTAATTCATATCCCTGAGTCCGCGAACAACTTACTCCATGGACGTGCAGAGCGGTTCGTGAAGAACTGGACTCTGTCCCTTTGAGCCGCATAATGGACCAAAATTAGAAATATCACTAGTCCCTATCCCTGTTATGAGTCTAAAAAACCGAAGGGTTTTGCTTCGTCCGCCTCCCTTCTAGTGAAAATACAATTCCTGAAATCTTTTAACATGATCCTTTCCTCGCCGTCCAGCCACCACTCTTTATGCTGTGCGTTGGACATCCTCCATGCAATCCACATAACTGAGATAGTATGGGCTGAATAATATACACAGTACTCGGGGACAGCCTGGTTACTTTTGAGAAAGCTTTGGACAGAAACTGGGATCCGGGGTGAGGTGCGGTCTTGGTTAAGACCGTACATTCCGCCATTCGTGATTTGGATTCTGAAAGCCACCGTTCCGTATTATCTACTGCCACTAAAAAGAGAGGAAGTATTCTGATTTCTGTTTGCTTTAGTAAGGCCAGAGTGACTGGATCTCGGAAAGGTGAACGTCCAAAAGAAGTGAATACCACCGAAAGAAATATAAACACTCAAATGGTGCGGCGAACACTTGCCTTGTAGGAACCCAAGTGAACTGAATTGGCTTTATGATGGGCCATAAACGTCGAGTCAAGGGATTCCGACCCTAGAGTTTGAATGGAGGTAGGATTGTAGTCCGTATTAGCTTGCTTGTTTCCATCGTAAAAATATAGCATTTCCGTATTCCTTTCGCCCGGTTAGCACAGTGCGAAGATTGACCTTTGAGAAGAGACATACAAAGTGCATGGTTGAGCTGGGAAGGGGAGAATACTGCCAAAGGCGAGCGCAATCTGTTTGATAACCGGCGATCGAGAATAACTGATTTTAGTGAGGATAGATGAGCAGTATTCATTTGGTTCGGTTCCACGGAATTTTGAATATTAATGGACGGAGCCTATAGGCGGGATTAAAAGTGCAGAGCCGACATCTAAAAAGCTGGGGGAGGCTTTGCAGTTTGCAGTCCGCGGTGTCCTATAGGAAACCGGAAATCGTTACTCATTTGTGCAAGGCGATGACCAGGCCACACTCACAGTATTGCACATAGGACGTGTCACCATCCCTTAAAAAGGATGTGGTTGGTCTCGTGAGTGTTCAAAAGCTAGCCATTAGAATGATTGGGAGACAGATGGGCAACGAGTAAGCCAGAATAAAAGAAAACCTAAACCTGGGCTCCACGGAAGAACCTATATTCAGCGGCGATGCGATCGAAACGATTAACTTAGTGAGAGGTTTGACGGAGGCCCACCCTAACGTTATGTTCAGACAACCTACCGAGAGTAAAACGCGAAGCAATGACGCGAAACCGCTGGAAGCTTCCGATTTAGGCTTACATGCCCACCACTTTCACAGCCAATCGCCAAGAAGACCCCCACACACATAACTGTTTTAGATGCCAGCACCATCGTCCACCGCGAATATCACCAACTTTTCCCTCGACAACTGCGGCTATCAGTATACTGTTAGCTGCCATCAGTTAGTCCCCTTAATGCAAGCATAGAGAGCAAAAAGCTCAATTTTTGTTTCACACAGAATTACCAGCGCCGGATATATTATTTAACGCACGCCACACTAATCGCCATTCTCCTGCCCAATGCTGGCCACGCTCGCCTTCTTCATGTTTTCAAAAATGGCTTGCCACAATTAATAATAACAATAATGCATATTTCTCCATTTTCGAGAGACATGCGCGGGGTAAGATCAACTTTTTACAACGGTGATGCACAGGAAATTCAAATAATGGAAATCCAATGCGATAGGTGGGCTGCAGAAACACACTAGAAAGTGGAATGACATGCTGCAAAGCGACGGGGAAAGTATAAGTATGCCAATGCAAAGCAGGAACATAGAAAATCAATTTTCCAAGACCAAACAGGGTTTCCCGAGACTGTTTGCGAGCATTGGCCCGCGAGTCATTTCGTGTTTAAGTGCATTAAATGTGCACATTGCCGGCACAAAACATGGATGGAGCTCGACGACGGATGTCGAAATAAGGCCGGAGTCCCCAAACGCCAAGAGCGATACGTAATGGGCGGAAACGTTGAGCTAAGATGACAAGCAATGGTAATGCGGTAATTGGATGGAAGTGGTGAAAAACAGGCGGAAAGTCAGGCAAATTGGATAAGACGTATTCGACAGCAAATGGCCAAATATGCTGGGGGCGGAAGAAGACTGTCAAGATTATCTCTGACTATCTGGAAGAAATTTGTGATGCTTCAGATATGGAACTTCGAAAAATAGCGATTATATTTGCATACGGATGGCGGTAAGCTGTACCGGGAGGCGCGTCAGATAAGAGAGTTTTTTGTAAAAATACTCCTCAAATGCACTAGCCAAGAATGTCCTCTGTGTTGTCATTTTGTTGTCGCACCTTTTGATCTTAGTCAGCAATACGGATGGGGAATATGAGGTGCGCAAGCCGTTTCGCAGGCAGCAGTAATCCCAGTTTTATTCAATTGCAAATGTGGGAGTTGAGATATCCAATGCGATAATCCGCGTAGCTTTGCTTGAACGGGCCAGAACACGGGCGCCAGTTTTAGCTAGCAGGTTCCAAACAGAAATGATTGGATAGCAGATTTGGAATTGCCATCACGAGTACGGAAGCGTTAGCAGCCCGTCTGCTCCGGGTGCGAGATCTGAAATGCAAGAGAGCAGTCTGGCTTGGGGGCCAGCTTGGGGTTATGATGATCATTGGATCGCGACAAAATACTTGCAACATAGTTTTTATATTCCGCAAAATGTGGTAATTAGAACTGAGCTATGGCAGCAGTTTTAGGGGTATTTGAAGGTTTGAGTCTACCAAGAACGACCTATTTAGCCCTGCCAAGCCAGTAAAGAGGATAAGAGGACATGAACAGCGAAGAGTATGCAGGCTGAAGGTGTTTAAAACCAAGGAGTTGCTGAGAGCTTGGATCCAACAATAAGTACGATGACGTTTTCGTCAGCTCGTATTGAGGGAAGCTCAAGAGGTAGTTGCTTACGCCACTGGTGCAGAGGATACATCATTACAAGAGAGGTCAAAAAGTGCATTAACGGGGACCTGCGATAAAGTGAGGAAGTAAAAGGTAAAGCCGAGTCCCGCATGATGACCTTAGCAAAGATCCGGTCACGAACTAAAATTCTAACCCATGTTCGTAAGCCCCGTCTAGTCCAATGTTAGCTCGCGCTAGGTTAATTAACAGCGGGCCATCCAGTAACTTTGCCAGCTGGGCTTTGAAGTGGGCTAAATTTGGGCACGATCCCAGGGAACTAGGGGGTTTGATCCACAGTTTAGAGTAAGGCTGTATGAAACATTTTGTCCTAATCGATAGTTGAGTCAGGGGTATTCCTAACAGGTAGTATCTACTGCGAAGTGGATACGGGGGAATACCAGCGTCGTGTGACGTTTGTAGTAGAGTGGATATTATTACGGCAAAGATTACAGAGAAATATGCGTGAAGACGATCGGGCAGTACTCGATTTGGGTCTAGCATGGGACTCGAAGGTGATAATTCTGCAGTCTTGGGTGTGGAATGCCCTTAATATAATTGTGGCGTTTCCCTTAGCTACAGCGGTCTGATGGTGGGCTTGCTCGTGGAAGTTGAAAGAGCAGGAGTGTTGTAACCCTAAGTCCTTAACCGTGTGTGCTACAAGAATTGGCATGCCGTTTATGGAAAGGGAGCCCGGAGGAACACGGCATTTATAAGTTATCAGAAAACTTTTGTAAGCGGAGAACTTCATGGGCCACTTTAAACACCAGTAATCAATAGACTCTAGGTCTTCATTGATAAGTGCAACAGTGGAGCTAAATGAAGGAGCCTCAAAAGATTGGGCTATTTCAATGTCATCGGTAAAAACGAATAGTGTACCATGACGAATAACTCTAAAGGTATTATTATTGTATAGCAGGAAAAAAAGAGGACCTAGGAGGCTCATCTGAATGACCCCACTGGTAATAGCACTGGGTTGGTAAAAACAATCCTTAATATTGACTATCTGAAAGCGATCGGAAAGGTAGGATAATAGCCAAGCTAAGAGGGTTTTTTATTCCATAAGTTCTAATTTTGGCCAGAAGTCTGGAGTGGGAAACGAGGTCAAACGCTCTTGATATGTCTAGAAAGATTATGAGCATGGACCGGTGGGAATCAGCGCTTTGGGTCGTCAAGTTTAGGAAGTCAAACTGACAGGTGAGGCAAGATCGTCCCCTGAGGAAGCCGTGTTGGGATGGGTTGATAAGGTTGTGAGTATCAAGGAAGTTAACCAGCTGTTGTTTAACAATCCTTTCCATAAGCCTAGATATAACTGGAGTGTGGTCAATGGGGCGAAAGTTTTCGGGTTCGTGCATAGAACCCTCTTTGCGGTGTGGAACAATAGTGGAGGTTTTCAATTGTGATAGAAAAGTAGAGCCGGGCATGGAGAGCGAGAACAAATTTAGAAGGAGCCGTGGAAGATCTGGACCAGCGGTGCGAAATAGGACTGGTGGGATGCCATTAGGGCCGTACAAGTGAGATGGCCTGGCATATTTCGTCTTTGTGATGATGCCAGCAACGTCGAATGCGATGGAGGATAATACAACCGATGTTGACATGGAGTGGATTTCAGAGTGTGTCCGTTTTTCATCGGTGAGAGTAGAACAGAAATATGTGTTGAATGCTTCTGCGATGTCTACAGGGGACTCTTTGCGTAAGCTATTAAAAATGATGAAGTTCGGAATAGCGGAACAATCGGGCTGCGAGCGAGCTTTGAAAACACGGGAAGAATTTCGAAATGGGTTAGACGAAACAACAGCTAGCACTTCCTGCCTTTTTAACCTTAGCTCGGACTCCATAAGAAATTCTTGTTGCAAGCGGTCGACCTGTACTAAAAGCGGGAGGTCTCCCGTTTTGTTGAAGATTTTTTCAGCCTTCAAAAGTTTTGTCTGGAGCCGACAAACTCTACTAGGCTCCTTGGGTTTATGGTAAATGGTCGGAGTGGACAGGCGATTACCAGTAAAAAGAAGTTTGCGTAAAGGTCGTCTGCCGCTCTCTGCGGGTCAGACGATAAAAGGAAGCTGGACCAATCAAGGGTTTGCAGAGCGTCAGGAATTTCGTCCCAACGAGTCGACATATAAGAAAGGGTAGCATGGTGGGTACACATAGCTGAGGAAGGTTTGTTAAAGAGAGGGAAGCTACACGTGACCATCTTGTGGTCACATTAGGAGTGCTATGCGTAAAAACCAGGTCTAAGATTTTATTGAACCTTGCGGGCTTAGTCACATGCTGAGTCCATCCTTCAGCGTGCGTTTCCGAAACAAAGTTGAGTAGGGTTGGTGGAGCCGATAAAGAGGACCAAAAAATTTTAGGGGCTTTGAATTTACCTGAAATTATCTCACGGCTGGGGAGACCAGAAAATAAATGAAGGCTTAAGTTAGACGAGAAATATCAGAACTATTCAGGTTTGGTGGTTGGTGAACACATCCTATGTGGACTGGGAGCTGGGGTAATTGTACGAGAAGCCAAATGGTGTCAGGGATGGAATCAAGAAGTGGGCAAAGGAGAACGGAAGCTTTGTGTAGCTGCTTCACGTAGACTAGGCACCCTCCTCCTCTACGATTTGATCTATTGGTTTGGAAGGGCGCATAACCCGCTAACGAAAAAGACAGAGCGGAGCTGTGGTCTGTCAGCCAAGTTTCTGTTACCAATATAACATCGTAAGAGTTTTAGCTGCTAACAGTCTCAGCTCCCTTACCTTATGAGTCAGTGAGCGGGAGTTTAGGAGGGGTAGGGAAAATTCACTGGAACATTTGAATCCAGGTGAAATCCAAGAGGTGGGTTCGGTGGGGGTCAAATAATCAAGGGATACATTAGAGGTTCGGGCAGCACATAACTGTGATACGGGAGCAAATTCAGTAGAGTTGGGTATGCCGGCCAGGGATGGACTGTCTTCATTGAGGGATTTGTGGGCTGAAGACCAAGGTGGTAGAAGAAGCTCGGGAGTTAATGAGCCGGTTGTTAGAGGATGCCAGTGTGGGGGATGTGGTATCAATGAGGTTGGGATGGTGTTAGGCAGCGGAATTGTGGCCTTGTCACAGTGCAACTGGCAATCTAAGGAGTTATTGGGGAGGGGGCTATGAAAAATGCTGGAGAAGAAGCCGGTTAGCGGGTATGCGCATGAATTTTTGGGGATAAGCGTTACCTTTGGAATTCGCGGGAGTCATGAGAGCAGTGTTTTCTAGCTGGGACAATTGGGGTAAGCGCTGGACAAATGGGTTGGTAAAGCGGTCTCATGATGGATTGTGGCTCGAAGGGCGAGGTACAGCTATCTAAAGTTTTTCCAGGTAGCCTGGGGGATCCAGGGGTAAATCTTGCAAATTTATGCAGACACTGGTAGTTGGAGTGAGAACTGGGACGTGCAGTGGTAGGAAAGGGGTATTGGGGCGGAGGAAATGCATCTAAATAGGGTTGCCTGGCAAGTGGGTGGAAGTAGGAAGGGTACGCGGCAGGCCCTAAATATAAAGGGGCATTAGTATCATGATGCAATGTGGCAACTGTGTTACCGAAAGGCTTTTAGTTATGTTATTGGCTTCGGGATCCACGGTAAAACGACCGACTTTATTGTTCATCCCAGTTTTAATACTGGGGATCTACCGGCCATTAGTACTCTCCCCTCCAGCTGTGTTGTTCGGTTTTGAAAACTTTTCATCTCTTACTTATGGTCTTCGGTGAATTCCCTCCTCGCAGATTAACTTTCGTGTCCGTTTTATAAACTCGTTAACTGCAATTACTGTAGATACAGCTTGACACCCGCCGCCACCCTCCAATGAAACCTTCCTCCTGCGGTACATTTCATTGGTGTGCATAAACACCATGTTTCTCGCATAACGCCACTTCTATTATTTCTTCCCATTTTGACTCCACGTGTGTACTTAATTCAATACAACTTGTAATGCCATCGCGACATTTGATCATGCAACCAAACGTGCCTATGGAAGTATTCAAGAAATATACCAACTATATTATCATGTAATGAAAACACAATGGATGTCCTCCCACCTCAAGGGTGAGACGCTAGCCCTACCCAGCCAGCAAAAAAAGTAACAACTTTTCGTGCACCAGACAAAAGAAGAATAAAAGCACGGTACAAGCCCCCTTTGCACCTTTTCTCCATACTCTGCTGCTGGTTGTGTGATGGGACGATCATTAGTATCACAAAATAAAGTCAAACCACCAGTTGTCGTTAACTGCGCAAGTAGCACATTAGCTGCCCCGAGCGCATTTACGAACATTGGCGCGTCTAGTCCCTTTTGCGTTTTGTCAATGTGCTAATGCCACGCGGTTCCTGGCATCCCATAAGTCGCTTCGTGTGCATATGTACTGCCGAGCCACGACGAGTTTGTTGCTGAGTGCATTAATTCTGTGTTACCTGCAAGCGGAAAACTAACGCAGGACAGTGGGCCTCTCATGTGCACGCTCATTGGTAACGGGGAATCGGTCCAGAAAGGCGGTCATCAAGCGGGCAACTACCATTGTTTGTTTCCGGTTTTCATCCTACGGCAGCAGGTATAGAACCACGGTAACTACTGCTGGCGTGCTGGCTGGGAAATTCTCACTAATTTTAGCGGATATGGGATTTCTACAACAGACCAAATAGGAATTGAAAAACAAAATTGGCAGTGGTAGATGCTAAACTTTGCTCGTGCCACCGAAAGAAATCTGCATGCTTCATGGACCTTTGAGGTCACTACCGCCCTTTGCAGCTGAACTGAATTGTCTCGAACAAGCCGAACTGGCCCTAGGGTATAATAAGCTCTGGTTTTGGCCCACGGCTTGGCCTAGCAGTTCATCTCAAGAAGATTCAGGCCAAGGATTTAGGGAGCGCGTGTAGATAAACGAGGAATTCTCGAAGTCCCACAAATCAAAAGACACGTTGATATGTGACGGAACATTTTCTTGCTTCCGAGCGACTGTCGTTTCCTGCTGGGGCTAGGCGTTAGCCGTAGAAGAGTTGGAGACTTCGGTCCTAACACATTTGACTAGAGGATTCTTACAGTCGAAAGGTAAACCGAATGGAAGCTTAAAATGACTAGAGCTTTTGAGCTAAGTCAAAGACAAAACGAGGAGCGCGGAAAACTTACTTGCCCCGAGGGCAGAGTAGCAGCAGGGATCCCGTGTGGTACATGAAACAAATGGATTTATTTTGCATGTGGGGAAGTGAGAGCTATACTGTTACGCTATACCAACTATGCTGCCATTACGACAGGCTAACCTGGGTTTGTCAAGCTCGTACAAAGGTAATGCACAGCGACTTCGTGGGGAATAGTCAGGTAGGGCAGCGACAAACCTTGAGTTAAATAAAAGACATGTGGAGTGCAAGTTTGGGGGACCCAGATTGCAATGAGTTGCCAATTGAGGCCTTGGACTAAGATGTCCATTTTCTCCATAAGGAATGGGGGATTTTGTGCCGGTAACAAGGGCTTACTAGCGCAGGCTCTGGTATGATGAAACCCGCCGAGTAGGCGCACATAACTGGCGAAAACGGAAAGTTTTGTACAGCAAGGAAACAGGGTCGAGAGTTAAGGATAAACCCAAAGTAGAAATAAAGCCGTAAAAGGGGTCCAAGGGGAGAGGGAACATTCACGCAAACATGCGAACTCAACAGGTGAAAGATGTCCCCGATCCGGTAACTGAGTAGTGGGAAATGCATGCAAGGCTGCGAAGCGTAGAGCAAGCAATGCATTAGATAAGCCAGGCGCTAAGCACTGTGCGGACATCTAACGACATCGCCCGTGGTAGGGAACGTAAAGTCGCTCTCCATGGGATCACAGAGCCTCATATGAAGGCGGGGAAGGGGAGAGGAAGAGCGTTGGGGTACCATGAGTTGAATAGAGTTGGTAAAGTAGAAGTACCACAACACGTTGCTATTAAAAGGGTGCCACGTCTGAGAAAATTAAAGCAGTGTATTGACTCCAAAGGATGAGATCCACGGCCAAAATTAGTTGCGTTTGCCAATCTGCAGCATTCGAGGATTCCCGGCGTCAGCCAATCGAATAAAAACAATCATCATTTGAGATTGCCGTGGAATCAAACCATACTGTCATTAGCAAAATCGGGTCTAAAGATACCAGAGATCGGTCCTCACGATTGAACACCGCGTAGCTGGCAGCTCCAAATCAAGAATTCACTGGCTGGACGAGGGTGGTCAACCGAAAAAACCGTGCTTTAAGGCTGTGGGCGAAAGTACCGGAGGGGGTGCAAACTGGGAGACTAAAGCGGGACAGACTCCCGTGGTTCCTATAACCGCGAGGAGCCTGGGGAAGGACGCTGAAAGAATCGAGGTGGAGGTGAGGCTCTAGAATATCGTACGGTGAAAACGAACAGATTATTCGAAAGTAACTTCCAAGAATTTGACTGTAAAACTTGCTTGCAGATAGACAACCCACGGTATTTGAAACGTCGGCGCATTACGTCTACCAACAAGGCTGTGTTATTAACATTATATCATTCATAGTAAAACCAGTACGCAGCGCATGGAGTTTTCGACATACTGCTTACCTCATTAGGCCTTGATTTTTCAAATTTGACATCACCTCCAGCTCACCAGCCAAAACGACGGGAGGGGGAGCGATAAAATTGGCTCACACAAATCACTCATTAGGTTGGAGCAACCTTGTCCTAATCGGTATGTGATAAACTCCACAGGACTGGTAGCACCACAGATGTCGCATGGACTTCCCCGGGATGGATAAACTTAGATGACTAAACTTGTCTTCGATCTCAGTGGGAAAAAGAATGTGGTGGCAACTACGTGGAAAACTGATAGGAGTCAACTAAGATCAACCTGTTGGCAACAAAAGATTTGTATGCACCACTACACTGAGTCAAAAGAACTGGGTTGCCGCCCCGGTAGGGGAGTTGAACCACGAGAATCAGAAAGGAAAAACAAAGGGCTTTCATGAGATATAAGGACACCCAAGACTACCGAGAGTACCTGAGGTACTTGGCGGAGAGGAGGAGAATTTCGTGCATCCAACGACAGTGTCGAACTGCCTTCGAGGAGCGGACTGCTGGGGCTGATAAACCAAATCCCAAAATATATTACAACTACGTGCGGTCTAAGGCTGCTTTGCGAAAGGCCGTAGGTGGAGTAAAAAGCCCTCAGGGGACTAGGAAATCCGGCAGTAAGGAGAAAGCCGACTATCTGTTGAAATTTCTCCAGGCAGTATACAGGCGGGATCAAGGGACACATGGACTAACAATAGACACCGTCACCCTTCTGGTGTGGATGCCGGAAGAGGAGATCCAACGTTACTGTTTCGGCCCGTTATTCAAGTCGTCAGGTCCAGTATCGTTCAGCGGTCACCAAGCAGGCAGGGCTCATTGACTGCTGCCTTTACTCCAAAGTTATATATTTCCGTAAGAAGGGTGGATATCAAAGAGTAACAGAAAGCGAAGCTTTACAGGGGGAACGACAAGAATCCTGCTGTTGGCAATACGGAATGCAGTCTACCTGTACGAACGCATTCAATCATCCTGATTCAATAGAAAATGGTGACACGATCGCCGCTGTTCGCGGTTCATTGTCATATCCTTCAGTGTCTCCATCCCACGTCGCTACATCGTCTGTGGACCTCCACATGGCCTTTTCCACTCCGTGAAAGAAACCTGAAACAGAGCACGATATTATAGACGAGTGTTCACCATTTACAACAGGTAACCCAACCAGCGTAGTCCACTTAAGTTTCCTACGCTAAAAACTATGGTATTCTGACAATCGCCGCAGGTGATTCCTGACAATTCACATTACTTCACCCAGTCAGTCCGTCCAATCTTAGCGATACTTGCGTGGGACATCGGTAGTGCAAAAAGCTCCAACCGATGAACCATCTCCCACAATTGCGTAATCTATGTCACGCAAGCCGTAACGACAGAAACTCGAGCACACTGGCGGCAAACAGTATACACACGACTCTCTTCAACTTCTGTGAAATATCAGACCCTTGTTCGTCTACCTTCTGTGAAGTTAAATTTTCATGTTGTTGCTTTGGCACCATGGTTGTTTTCAAACCTGTGATATATATATATATATATATATTGAATTTGTGGCGTCAGGAGTGTGCATGGAAGCTCTTCGTCGGGCAAATTTTGTTCACACAGATTACTCACTGCTCCTCTCTCTGAAAGCCACTCACTACACCATTTGACAATGAACCGTTGGGCGTGTTGTCAGTAGGGAAATTATGCGTAGGCAGAGCTTGCAGTGATTTGTTGGAGACTAAAAGAGACAAGTTGAATAAATGGGAGGGAGCTCTGAGCAGCAGCATACTTATCATTACCCACCCATGGCCATAAGAAGCGGGTGGAAACAGAGACACGATGCCATTTTTTCTCGCTGAGAGTCGTAAACAGGTGGAATCGACTCCCAAGCGAAATAGTGGACGCAGACTCAGTGGATGATTTCAAAGACTAATTATATCATGTGGAGAGGGTACATAAGGAAATATAACTAGGTGGGATTTATAAATTGACTCAATCTACTTTCCGCTTCCCTTATTCCTACCTAACTCCTTGCAACTCTGTTTTTTTGTAAAAAACCGGGGAAAAAAAAAAAGTTGGGGGGGATCCCCCAAAAAAAAAAAAAAAGTTTGAAAGGAACCCTTAATTCCCCTTTCCTAAATTTCAAGAAATTTTTTTTTTTTTTTTTGGGCAAATGCCGTAGAAGAATGAAGGTAACTGGAAATTCT
>LUCM01000152.1:32870-43120 GCA_008360955.1 Fasciolopsis buskii
AAAGAGCAGTAGCATACTTATCACTACCCACCCCAACTGCGCTCGATGCAATGGGCAGCGCGGTTCTGATTATCTTGCGCGACGACCGATGCAGTATGATATTATTTGCACATGGGCGACTCATTGGGAGTGGTGAAGCCCGTTGCTGAGGCGTCCAGCCACTGAGCAGAAGGATGATTGGGATTATCAACCAAAGCCTTTGATTCTGACAAGAACATGACTGCAAGGCAACGGTGTGTGGCTGAGTGCAAGCCCATCTACTTGGATCAGTTATTCTTCCTCTGTTTTTTCAACTGGGCTGCCAGCTCAGATCAACCCCACTGGGTGGAGCATACTTCGTCAGGCTTCTACCCACTGACCTTCCAAGCATAATTGGATTTTCGGCCTGAGATAAGCCAACCTATATGGCTCGTCGGGTCATGGCGGCATTCAAGTCGTCACACCACGTCAAGATGCAGTCTGGTTGCGATTGATTGACGTCATGACCCATTTCACATCGTATTATTTGTCGTCACATAGCTGCATGCACATCTAATAATGAAATCGTGATTGTTCTCTCCACTGACTTTGGTGTCTCAGATTGTTATAATATCCTAAGGACCTTTGGACGCGGTTGTGCTTAATTCTCTAAGAGCCTTGCAGTTTTTATATTGCTTTTTCTTGACCAAATTTCATAGAAAGTAGTAAGCATTCTCACTTTTATCGTTCTCACTTCTTATCTGTCATGGTCCCACGTGGTTGTGTTCAAGTCCAGGTTTCATGTTTACTAATTGCGATCATGGTATAGTGAGTTTTCGAAACTGTAAGCTGCTCACATCTCACGATGTGCATTATTCAGACATTCAGTAAATAAAAGATTACAGTAGGATCTAAGTGGATAAATCAAAGTAGAAATTAATTAAGGCATACCCTTGGCTTCGGCGTCACATTCATGTAGTCAAACAGCCATCCACGACGTCGTTCTTTTCAATTTTAATTGGTTTCGGCAGTCCCAATAATGACAACATATACTTTTCAGGAGTATGATTTATTTTTTGATTGAAATTGTATCTCGGAAGTTTGCTAAAATTCGGTCGCACTACTTCTGAGTGTTTTTGCGCTTTACTTCATTGAGTAACCAGTGGGAACATATTTTGAGCTTGTATTGTAATTTTCTTTTCCTTCCGTGTTTTTGCCACATGCAGCCCAAACCTAACTCTTTCGCACACGGCACCTCTTTTGGTGATTTCTTGGATAATCTGGCTGAGATAGACTACCGCAATCGTGGGACAACCATCCATCCGCCAATGGGATGTGCCATCTGCTTTGGTGGTGGATTGCTGGCTCATTGTCGACAATGTCGGCGTACTTATCACTTGGATTGTCATTTGCCCAGACTGAACAGTGTCTCACTAGTCCCTGGCTGGGTTTGCGGGTTGTGCGCTGATCAGAGTGCTGCCACCGTGGCCTCTGTAGATCCGGTCGTTCCTGGCGGAATGTCGCAAACGGATTATTTGGTATGACTTGTTTTGGTTCCTTAGATACTCAGTTGTTTTTTTTTGTTTTTCTGCATTGTATCACGAATACTGGTCACTATTGCAAAGGTTGATTGTACGGGGAATTCTGAGACGTCCTGCTTCCCGGCATGGTGTTTGGACTGGTTGATTTGATTTGGAACATTTCAGTCAATAGGTTGATGATGGGCGATACGCGATCCGACAACAATTCATTATGATTAGAGTACGGGTGATGTAGGATTAGAATCACCCAGAAGGGAAGGCCACGAAGTCACGAAAGATGCATCTTAAGTTATTACGTGACCTGGCTTTCCATGAGATGGATTGCTCTTTGTTTTTTTCCCCGTGTCAACCTTCTTTTTATGTAAATGCTCACTTTTGATTTCCAAACGCGTTTTTTATCGTATTTACCACGCATGAGTATACTGGAAAGGATATTACCCATAGTCACTAAGATCCACTAAATGAAGAGGGACCGGCAAACAGAACTACGAAGCGTGGATCGTAGAACCATACAAGGTAAGGTAGCAAGTGGGGGAACAACAAACTACAGTCTACCGCCAAAGTGACCAATGGATTTGGGATTCCAAGCTGTTATCTTTTTGAAACGAATGACAGTTAATCAACCTAACCATCGCCAGTTGTGGAGCAGTTGGGTAATTAGTCTTCGTTTCAATGGTTCTTTTATGAAACATGCTAATATAAAATTCGTGCAGACATTCACCTTATTCGGTGCTTGCTGTAACAAGATTAATAAGCAAGTGTCACTGTTTTGTGGGTGGACTGTGTATGGACGAGAAAACCAAATGTTGAATTTATTATACATAATTTTTTAACCTGCCGGTATGACGAACGGACGAAACATATTAAGTGTCATCATCTGGTGGAGCCCCCGTTTATCCCGAATTCCGGTCCGATAGGAACTCGGTAGATGTATTCAATTGAAGATTCTTAACAAGTAGCTAGGTAGTGCGGGGATTCTGGATTTGCAAATGTTCCGATGGTTGCTCAGTTTGAGAAGCAAACCAAGACGACCTATCCGTCAGAACTGCTCCCAATTATTGACACTGGGGCTTAATGGTTGTTTTGTCCATTGAGTACCATTTTTATGAACATGAATACGTTTAAGTTACAATTATCATTGTTGTTTGGTGCTAGCCGTTTTAGAGGATCATATCCTGTGCAAATTGCTTCGCACATTATTGGTTCGTGGTGGTGGACACGAGACGTGCACTTTTGATTATGGAATCAGTGTCACTCACAAACAAATCATCCTTCATCCAGCTGCACTTGCTCCGTGTTACGCAGTTGGTGGTATTATCAAAACGACTTTCCATAGTGTCTGGTTTCCTTCAAGCCCTCGTATTTTACTCCTTATGCTAATCCTCTTTGCCGCTCCGCTTTACAACGAATTTTCAGACTGGATGTCGGATTCTGATGGGACTGCTGGTCCATGCAGAAGCAGTGCACTTTTGTGCCACCGTTTGTCCAGCTTGTTCAGTTCCCTTGCTACAACCAGGCCGCGTGGTCAAGCATTGTCCTGCAGGACATTTGTATCATCGACTAGCTGATTTACGTCTTCAGCTGGAAGAGGCCGCGCTTGGTTCAAGTGAACAGGTGGACGTGACCGAGGACGGGTCCACGAATGGGCGCACACGTCTGACCCGTTTAGACGATTGGCTAGTTGCAGTGGACAAATTTTGGTCCGATGCGGCCAACGAGGATGAACCTTCTAAGGCAAGTAGACCAAATGACAGGGGCAAAAGGAGAACGGTATTCTAATCACACAAGACGTTTTCCTGATGAAGTTCATAAATTGGGCGTTTTTTTTCACGTTTTCGTGTTCTCAAGACAACTGATTTACATAGTAGATTTGGTTCAGATGCAGCTTGATTTGTGGATGATACTATTTTATGGTTAACTCAGTGGTTTTTGGTGGAGTACGGATTTTATGCATTAACTTCAATAGGTATTTAATGACAACTTGCAGAGGATGCGTTGTCCTACGTGGGACAAACGCAAATCAAGAGTAGTGCATGGATAAGGCAGTCGAGTTTTCGTAAATTCGGAGAAAATATTTGGCAAGAACAGCATGAGAATTTGTTTGTAATTGTGCAAAGAGGTTATTTGTTATAGTCACATGCTTTTGGGGTTGTTCGAGAGCTTTTGTTATGATAAAAGATTTATTCCTCTGGCGCAAGTCACCTAGAATCCCATACTTTGAATGCGGATGCTTAGTGATTGAACGAGTGTTCTACCGTTGAAATTATTGTGTCAGTTACCGTAGTGCTGCTTGCTTGCTTTGATTAACTTTTCGCGTCGCTCACGCGTTTCCTGTCGTCGGTCATCGCCACACTCGCTTGAACTACATTTCTAGCCTTACGTGATTTTATAACACCCTATGTTTCAGCATCATGCTTGCCGGTTTCCACGTGGCCCTAGCGACTGAGGCCTGCACCTTCCACTACACTTCAACGATGTCGCAAGAAAATCCCAGCTTTGTTTCTATTTATTGCATTCTGTTGATCATCAAAGGGCTGTGGGCTTGCTGCTCCTCTAGCAAATCTTTTATTCATTATCACTGTTCGGGAAACACGGTATCAGGAGACAGAGCTTCCACATAGGTGGCATAGTTGTCGTTGATCTCCTTCACCTATCCTGAAATTCTCGGTCGTCTGAACCATAGTGTAGCTATGTTTGGGATTCGTTTTGCGCCATCGAAAGGTAGAACGTTGTTGCAGGACTGGATTGGCTCAAAGCCCAGTTTTGTTCTTGCAGGGGAAAAATTAGATGAGATAGGTTGATTTACGTACTTGGGCAATTGTATCTCACTTTATGGTCGTTTATCGGGCGAATAACCTCCATTAAATTCACCAAATTGAAGCATTTGTGGCGTTGTTGTGTCATCCGATTATCGATCAATGATCGACTATGCGCAGCAAGAATGGGATTGGTACAGCTATATAGCTCTGAAACATGGCCATTGAGGGCGGTAAATGTTCAGAGACTTTCATCGTTTAAACGGCGATGTCTTCACAGTATTAGTTTGATATGGTGCGAGGATTTTATGAGTAACTTAGAGGTTAGAGGTAAGTTGCTAGACCCTAGAGTGCAATCTTTGGAACAGGCACTTAAACGGATTAGATTAAGGTGGCCGGGACGTGTTTTGTGCCTGACTACAGAGTGACTTCCTAGTTGTACGCTGTTCTGCGAGGCATTCAATAGTTACAAGATGACTCGAGGTGATTATTCCATTGCATGACAAAGCGGTATAGAAAGCTTAGTCGACAGTCGTATCATGTAGTTAAGGTTGAACTTCCTGCTTGCGGTCCACGGAATTCTGTCTTATTCGAAGGTTGGAGACAATAAATGATATGGCAGGATGTCGTAATCGGTGTTCTTTCACTGAGAATCTTTCCTCTTCTGTCTAGTAGAAGTTGACCTCATTATTGCTCGTTTTCTCTTCCTCTTTCGAGTACACAGTGTTGTGAAGCGGCAACCATAATTAGGACACATTGGTATCATACTGGTGGTTGTGAAAAGCAGAACCCAACTAACCCGATGTGACATCTTATGGAATCACGATTGTAATTCCTTCAAGAAAATCGGCGAACTCATTCACTGTCACTACTATACTGCATTGTATGTGGAGCAAATTTGTGCATAGATCCAATGTTGTCGGAACCATAGCTAAAGTTGCAAACAATGAACGAGAAAATGTATTGTGCAGAGCTCACCACGTGTATACTAGCCCTTTTAGTTTCCACTTTAAGGTCGTCGGTTATTTGTTTGGATCCAACTTCTGTAAGCGACCTGTACATTATCGCCTTGTCCAAGTCCCTCAGCATAGTCGAAGCTAAATTTTTAAGGCTCCGAGTCGGCTACTCACCATAGACGCCACTCGAAATGGTTCTAAATGACCTGCGTCTGCAGTGGCCCCTGTTGAGGAAATACTACGAATTGGCTTCTCGTGGTGGAAATGGACCCACTGAAGTGTGAAGACAAAAATGAATTCCCGGCATCATTCATGGGGGGCTTACGAAGCACACACCACTATGCTTACCGGCATTTGGCGTAGGGGTTCACTGTTGACTCAGGATATCTAGTCCCATCCGAAGGGTGTATGGATTGAGAAATCAGTCATCGATCTCCAGTGGGTTACGCGATCTTTAGATCTTTCTTCTGCCTTATGGGTTAAACCACTTAGTCTAAATCTCCGGGTGAGGTTTTCCTAATTCAACCCTCTACTTCGTTTGGGCAACCTGGTAGTATGAAGCTCACGTAGGAATCACGGATCCCGATTGACAACCGAAGGCGTGGAGGTAAAATATGGGAAAACTATTATGTTTGGCTAACTGTACACGTTGTTTCTTCTTCCCTCCTTCTTGCTCATTGTTTTCGCTTTTTGCCATGATTCCGATGGCACATGATCTGTGCACAGATTTGTGCAAACATATAATATATATGTACAAATGGAACTAGGCGGTTAGTACGAGGTGCCCTTCTCCGAGGTTTTGACAAAGCGGTCTAATCCATAGGACAGTTTGACGATCTGAGAGTCTCACAACTCAGTGAAAGGCGATGATGGCTCAGTTTATGCTCCATTCATATGAGGCTAAGCACCTTGGGTGCCCAGTGCATGAGTCTGTCACAGATCCCGGTGTGCGTGACTGTGTAGTTCGTACGCCGCTCATGTTTGGTTTGGAATCAAGGTTTAACCGTACTCCTTACACGGATTGTCCAGTGGCAGTGAATCCGCTGAGTAGCGCAATTCATTCTCTTTTGTTCTCGAATTCGTTGGGAACGCCCCTATCATTGGGAGGGAAATGCATAGGACTTCCTCAGTAGAGACTGTTTTAAAGATACAGTTATTTGGAAGCATTTCCAAGGGTTCAAGCTGAGCAGCCATCTGGCAACACGATAGATCCAACCCCATCGGTTTTCTCCAGATGAATTTACGCTGTTGTCAACGCTTATAGATTGTTTATGAATCGAGATGACCATCTGTGTGAATATTGACTTGAGTCAGAGACTTGCTCAACCATCGTGCGGGGTTCTCTACACAAAAAACAACGAGAGCCCATTGTTATTTAATTGTGAAACACCTAGAGTTACTAGATGTACGAACATTTATCCAACTATTTGCTCTATTTTTTCCACAGGCACATAGCACTAGTAAAGGTTGTCTAAGAGCTGCTCGCCGCCTTCGTTCACGTCTAACCTCCTTGGTGCGTGTTCATCGTCCAGAAAGTCTTGCCTCGCTCAGCGCGCTGTGCCCGGACAACCCATCCGACGATGCCGCCGGTACTAGTGCAACAACTCGCAGTGATGATGCAGATGCCGTCATGGAGTCGTATGGTGCAGCTGAATTCCGAATCGGTGCTGATTAGTTTAAACCGGTTTTGTGTCTGTCGAATTTTCCCGTGCATTCCTGCTGCCGGTTTGTTGCGCCAATATCAAACCCAGGTTGATACACCCGTCTTTGAAATTTTGATCCTGTATATGCGTTTCGATGGTTATTGCATTTCTTTCCTCTTCTTGCAATCAATGAAGTTTATGATTGCGCACTTCCATTGGACGTGTAATTCATTTTAGGGATTGTTTCAACCTTTTAAAACCGGTTTTTATTATAGTTGTAGCTATTCTCTACTCCATCATCCAGACAACACATTTGCATCTTTTTGGCAATACTGGTGAGGCTACTTGTGAGTAGCGTTACTCTGTGCATGTTTCCTTGGCTCAGTGGAACTGGATTTATTCCTGGTGTATAGCACTGATTCGTGTTCAAGAGAATTGCTTATTAAATGTTTGATGAAAATAATGTCTTGTACTGGATTACAATTCGAACGAAAAATACCCGCTGAAGAGTTGTGGTGAAAGTCCTGAAGCACTGTTTGCATTGAAATTCGTTCCTTTTGATGGGATTTCCACGTTATTGCTGAGCAGTTAATTCCGAGCCGTGTACGGGAGCCGATCATTGAGACGCACAAACGTAATCTCACCTGACTAGATGGTGTTGAAACCCATGAACAGCGAGAAAACTTCTCTCGCTTGAAATTAACGTTTGTGCGCTAATTTTGTCTTGTTGCAAGGTTAAGTTCTCCAATCGATTGCTCGGTTGGTGAACCGCTAAAGTACCTTGCTTCAATTTTGATGATCGTATGGCATTTCCTTCAGATTTAAATGTATACTTTTGCCTTCACACGACTGTCTTGTGCTAGAGAAAAGTCAGCCCCATAGACATTGCAAATCATTGCGGATCGAGCTTTGCGGCTGGGGCCGAATCTGTACAGATTGCCACCCAGTTTTGTTTTCAATAGCGGTGGCCGTCGGCCGATCTTAAGCCAGGACTCTCCATATCGTCTTTAGTGGCACGGATCCACTATTTTCGCTGATCGCCAGGGCAACAGCGCCATCCCAAGCAGGATGGGGAAGTCAGAGATTGTCAAGAGAATTCTGTATGTGAGCGTCGGAGAACATGACCGGACCACTGCAACCGACAGTGTTACTGAAAGATGGACTGCTTTTCAGCATCGCGACAGCACTTTTTTATTCCTTTGTTAGAGGTTCGATCTTCCGTGTTTGCCCGGATGATTCGTCGCAGGCATCAGTGATCGAATAATTGCAGCCTGGTATCCTCAACTCTCAATGGCCAGGTTTCGTATTCGCAAGTGAGAAGGAGGCAGACTATAGCGCGAAGGAGGCGGATCTTTGGCTGATTTCACTGCTTGCTCATAGTACCCGTCGAAGTTTCAGAAATGCTCTACGCGCATTGTCGACCCCCGTAGCAACTTCGTCCCTATCTTCGACAGGAGAATGGACCCTAGGTATTCGAGTGATGAGAGACAATCAATTCATTCGCCATTGATGGAAGGTTGTTGCGCACCTGGGATTGGGAGGAGTCGAGAAGGCTTTTTTTCGTTCCTATTAACTTTGAATGATTGAACGGAATCGGAGAAAGTAGACAGCACTCCCTCACTCCCGAACAGATAGCGAATTCTGAAGTTTCCTCACCGTACATTCGCACTTATGTTGTAGTTGATGAATAGTAAGCCCTTAGTATTTAAAGAACTTGGCAGGTATACCATTAGTTCCTATTAGTCACCTCAGGGACTCACGATTAACTGAGTCAAATGCAGCACGGAAATCAATGAAACGCTATGATGGGCTGCTGGGACCTGTAGTGGTGTTCCGGAACTGGACGCAGTGTAAATATTTAATCAACGGAAACTTTGCCAAGTTTAAATCCCTCATGTTTTGGCCTGGTACGGCGATCTCTTGTGGTTTCAAAGCGATTCAGTAATAGTGCATGGAAAATCTTTGTGGCAATGCCACTAGTTTTTGCAAACCGTTCTGTCACCTTATTTTGGGAATGGACAGCAGGATAGACATAACTTGGTCACTTGGGAATATTCCACGTGCCCAGATAAAGCGGAATAAGTTATAGAGTCTAGTAATCAAAGGCGTCGAACAGGCATTATAGGTTTCTGGTGGAATGCTACCTTATCCGGCGGATTTCCTTTTCTTCGGTTGATTAACGAAGTCCGTGACTTCCGGGACGTTTGGAGACTCACAACTGAAATCACATGACTCGGTTTGAATTGAAGATGGGTTTGTCGTTTTGGTCTACAAGTCTGTTAAGAAATCGATCAAATTGCTCGGCCCATCTCTTGATTTTCGTATTCTGTTCAGAGATCAGTTGGCCTCTTGTGTCACATAGAACGAACTCTGGTTTGTGGCAACCAATTGGAAAAATGACGAATCAATCGAATGAGCATCCCGAAGTCACCAGTTCCTGGTGCGACCTCCATTTTCCCAATCATTCATATCAGGAACCTCTCGCAATTTACTCTAGTCGAGCATGTGTGCGCACGTTGTAACATGCGTTGTTCTAGGCTTCCCGGCAAGTCGAACAGTAGTTGCAGACATCCAATCTTTTAGTTGCTTCAAAGTCTTCCCTAGTTCCTTCTAAGCGCCTTCTTTTACTACTGTTTTGAACGTCTTCCACTGGTTTCCCTATAAGACTTCGTTTCTTGGTGCACTGGTGTTAGCGCTCAACGGTTCTGCGATCGTAGCGGGAAGCGCCTCACGTTTTTCCGGCTTTTTCAGAGCAGCAACATTTAACTAACTTGATGGTAGCCCCCTTGAGCGCGTAGGCAAACGGAGCCCAAATGGGAGTACCAGGACGTGGTTTGCACCATTCATGTTGGTAGTCTCTGTACCTCAGGATGCGGGGCAATCGTGGACTGACGAAGTCCAGCGAGATCGCACGATTATGTGGTCGATCTGGTGTGCTGTGCCACCGCTGCTCGAATACCAAATTGCGGACAAACAACCTGTCCACATCGAAGAACTTCTCGAATCGAGATCCAGTCCCGCAGCGCTAGCGTTTTCCCAAATCGCCCTAGGATATGGCGTGTGGATTCATCTGAAGGACCGGTTGGCGCTTTCCAGTCTTCCGCAACGAATAGTAAAGCTCTTCTTGGGACATTACTAATCTAATTTTACAGTGAGTTACACGCCTACAAATAATTCAACACTGCATCGGTCGCAGCGCAGGATAATGAGAACCGCGCTGCCCATTGCATCGAGTGCAGGTGGAGTGGGTAGTGATAAGTATGCTACTGCTCAGAGTTCCCTCTCTTTTATTCAACCTGTTTCTTCCGTCACCAACCCAATCTGTTTGCCCCTCCTGCCTACCCATAGTATCTCCGTTGACAACACGCCAGGTACTCGCAACGGTTCATTGTCAAA
>LUCM01000153.1:0-15197 GCA_008360955.1 Fasciolopsis buskii
CTCTATCCATTGACCTTCCAGGGATGATTGGATATTCGGCTTGAGATAAGCCATCCTATATAGCTCGTTGGATCATGGTGGTATGCAAGCCGTCATACCACGTCAAGGTTTGGTTTTGTTGGTACGGCCATGTATTTTGGGAGCAGGTTACGGCATCCTGTTTGCCGGCGTAGGGTATGTTTGCGACTAGTTCGTTCTCAGTGTTTATGCAGTCTCAACTGTCCTAGGATATCGCTTATCGATTCTTCCGAGGTGCAGTTGTAGGGGGCTCTAGTCCCGTAACCCAGTGGATATCTTGTCTTTGAACACGGTTGACAGGACTTTTCAGATAGTCACAGAATTCGTCGTCTGCTGTGACGTTAGTAACGATTGTTGGCACAGACGATAATTGCTGCCAGGCTCCGTGGGTTGCCTTCGGGGCGCGCTACAGAGCGCTGTTACCATTTTTCCTCCGAGTATGCCAGAGGCCTTGGAATCCGGGGTTGTCTGTGGGAGTCACTATTAGGTTCAGTAAAATATTTGCTCCATAGCTTTTATATACGAGGAACTGGAGTTGGAAAGCGGATTTCTCAAATAACCATTGTTTATGTCATAATCGAACAGCTTTCCCATCATGATACTTCATCTGCCTACTTCAGATAGGGTCCTAACACTTCAGCAAGCTACTTGAGCCTGTTTTTCGACGGTAAGAGGGTCAGTTCGATAACTTAGAATCTCAAACACTGAAGCACGTGTTTTTCTCGGAGGTCTTGTAGGCTGCTAATACCAATGTATATCGCGATGGTCCATAAAGATACGCAGTGTCCCCAGCACCGTTCATTATGTTCAAGTTTGCATCACTAGCTTGTTAATATCAGGACCGAATGACGTAAGGAATGTGTCGAAAAATCGATGCGCCATGTATTGATTTTATTGCGAATGATATCATGATATAATGTTACAACCAGATTCTTGGTTGTAATTCTTGCCTTGCGATAGACTACCCACGGTAGTCGAAACGTTGGTGAATTACATCTACCAACAACGCTGTGTTAATAACATTGCTCTAGTAGTCGAAAATGTCTGTCTCGGTGCTCTATCTAGTTATTTACGCAGTTCATTAATCTTCGGGTAGTCCTTTTTTCTGGGATTGCTTTATCATACGAATATAGATATCTTTAATTTGTTGAAACAAGTGTGGATCCATTGTCTATGACACGGTCTAACAACAGTGCTGATCGTTTTTGTTGGGCCTTGGTGTTCAGCCTTTTTTTCTACTCTTGCACCACAATCCCACGTGCAGTCACGGATGAGGCGTAGCAGTTTCCATATGTGTAACTAGTTTTAAGAAGCATAAATGCGGCACAAGTAAATCGAATGATTCCAGACATCCGAAGATTGGTGATGAATCTCATGACGGAATTATTTGTTCTTCTAGGGAGTGTCGCTGAATTGAATTATGACGAACCAGAAGTTTTTCAGAGACTTTGAGTATGACGGAGTTGTGACTGATTGAGGTTTCATTCAGCTGACAAAATGAATCATGGTGCAGCATCAACTCCAAAAATTTATGTGAAGACTCGATACATAAAATGCTGAATAACGTAAAAGTTGTTAGATCTCGTTTTCTAACTATTTAAGACCAATGGGATTTGAATAATCGTACCGTTTCTTCGGCCTGTGATGCCATGTGAGTTTTGTTCGCTATGGATAAACACGCATTGTTGTTATGTTGCCGAGTTTGGTTAGCGTCTTCATGCACAGCACTTGAAGCACAAGACACAAGTTACTCGCACTGCACGATATCACAGGAGCACACAGCCTGTGGTCTAAGTAGGAACACCGAACCGCAGACACAGAGGTTGGAGACCAAAAAGTTCGGGCTCAAGAACTCAAGGCCGTAGTCGCACAACGAATGAACAGATCTTGCCTGCTCCCTTGAATATGCAGCGCCACACGGAACAATAAGCGGCCGCGAAATACGAAACAGCTAGCCCAGCCCGCTACGGAAGGAGAAAGACGAACACAGAGTACTGCCGCGCGTTTATTGGTGACCCACCAACCACGAGTCAGATTCAAGCTGAGCTCTATCGTTTATATAGTTTTCTGTTGGGTGGGCCTTGATCGTATGTGTAGCCTGGCCAATCACAGAACGAGCTTTCATGAATTTTTTCGCGGACATATAAAAAATATTCAAGCGCGCAATATTTAAAATAACGTCAATTTCGATATATTAAGAAAAGGATAGATTCTTTTGGAAAATTAGTAGCAGAAATGAAATCCGCGGCCCCAAAAACCTTGGAGTGGTCGTTGCCCATAACAGTTGTTAATGTCATTTTTGCAGACGATGAAAGAATTATCGTTTGAAATTGAAGATTTCAAAAGTCATCCTCCAGAGTCACGAAAAAACGATTTTAGGGACCTTCCAAGTAAGCACAGTTTCTGCGTTCACTAAATTTGACTCCGCGGTGGTCACTAGCCTGCTTTAGCATTGCGTCATTTGCACGGCCTTTTCCGCTAATTGCTCTGCAGTTCACTTCCTTTCTTCAAACAGTCAGTCTTGTTACCCTGCTCTTGGTGCTGCTCCTCCACTGAAGAGGTAACGTTTAGCAATGTAGCTGTTTTCGGATTATTTTGAAAGGAAACTTCACCTTATTTAAATGAGGCAATTGATTTTTATTATTTGGATTTCTTTTCTTTTACGAATTTGTCCGCTGAAATTCTGTTGATGATATCGGAAGTGGATACTTAGCTGCTCTTAGTTAATTTAGGGAATTTACTATTGCATTCCAGATTGATTGCCGTGTGCTCTACCGGTCAAGAGTCCTTATTTCTCGTTTATGAGTAATTGTGACTATGAAGCGCAACAGTCGCTCGCCTACAGAGGAATCGCTAGTAGGGACGATTCTAGTGGAGAATATTCCTAGAAGGCTTGTATCAAACGGTGAAATTATGACATGGTTGAAGAAGTACGGAGATATTTCAGGTAATTTGTTTATTAATTTTTTAGGTAACCATTTTTTCCATGTCACCTGCGCACTCCGCTCTCTCCATTATTCCCAAAATTCCCCTTCAGTTTTTGTCCTTACTCTCCTAGTTTTCAAAAAATTCGGTGAAATTATCCGTTATCGAAGTTCCGTTTTTTGCGGGTTCTACCGAATTCGTTTGATTTAGTATAAGCAGGCATTCACTTTAATCATCCTTGGGATGAAGTTTTATTGATTGATTCAAACTTCAGGCTTTAGTGTTTCCCTTGTGCTGATTCTGTTTTCTAGTGCATCACTCGTTTGTCCCGTTCACTGTGCCACAGCTAATATAGGGCTTCATAGGTCACAGATTTGTGACATCTTAGTTACTTAACTATCATTTTTCCTGCGAATTTGTCATTCAAAGAACTCACTTGGCAGATCTTAACCAATGCCACAGTAACGGCCTGAACGTAAGGGGATTGCTGAATTCCCTCACTGGAGTTACAACTCATCGGATCTTTAATCATTTGGAGCATCGTCTGCATAGGAAGTATAATAAAATCCTTCACAGATAGGTGGCTTTTAACAGTGAATATCCCCCTAGCGGTCCATCATTTTTGGTGGGTGTTTGGTTCCTTTTGAGTACGGTGAGAGGACATTTCTAACTATCCTGAAAGACCATAGGACCATCGGGGTTCACGGCCCGCTGACCTGATAGTGACGAAAGAAATGCGACTCCGATAAGTAGACATTGTAACTTCGGGTCATAGTGGGTTACTTTCTAAAATTCCTTCGAAGATCATACTGATCACAGTAGGATTGAATAACAAAGAAGCTCTTCTACATGTTTTCTGATTCTTGTCTACACAAAGTAATGTCATATAATCTTTATGTTTGATGATAGCTCGATTCCACTCCAACCTGTGGTAATCAACGCGTTCCTATCCACGTGGACGACAAATTCCCCGTTTGGGTTTCAGTCAGAGTGCTCCTTGATAGGCGCTGCATTGAAGATGGTGACATTTGAATTTCCACTATTTAATGTAATGCGGGCCATGTTAGATATATACTTCAGTCTTAACTGCGGCCTTATCATCTACTATCCCCAGTAAAGCGATTCGAGCTCTGTTGAATGTAGTATTCTGTCTACTTACTCTGACACTTGTTAAACCCTTCTCCACGGCATTACTTGTGCTCTTCCATATCTCCATAAGCTACTTATTCAAGTAAGTCGCGTGACGGCAAGCGCAAGCCAACCGAGTTTTGCCTTTCTCTATTTAAGTGTGAAGTGGATATGCCATGCTGACGGAAACTCCAACCTAATCCTAACCCAGATAACCACCGTCGTAAATGAAACGGTTAGTAAGACTATTCTGAAAGAATTCTTGTGTTGGTGGATGTTATGTTGCCGAGTTTGGTTGGTCTATGCACACACTGAAGCACAAGACACAAGTACTCGCAGTGCACGATATCACAGGAGCACACAGCCTGTGGTCTAGTAGGACACGAACACACACACAGAGGTTGGAGACAAAAAGTTCGGGCTCAAGACTCAAGGCCCGTAGTCGCACAACGAATGAGACAGATGTGCTGCTCCCTTGAATGAGCAGCCACGCGGAACAATAAGCGGCGCGAAATACGAACAGCTAGCCCAGCCCGCTAGTGGAAGAGAGAAGACGAACACAGAGTACTGCCGTGCGTTTATTGGTGACCCACCAACACAAGTCCGAATTCGTTTATATAGTTTTGTTGGGTGGCCTTGATCGATGTGTGGACTAGCCGATCACAGAACGAGCTTTCATGAATTTTTTCGCGGACATATAAAAAATATTCAAGCGCGCAATATTTAAAATAACGTCAATTTCGATATATTAAGAAAAGGATAGATTCTTTTAGAAAATTAGTAGCAGAAATGAAATCTGCGGCTCCAAGAACCTTGGAATGGTCATCGACCGTAACAGTGGATGCAGTAACCAAACGGCAATTCACCGTAAAGCAATCAGTTCAGTGGTTGAAATTCTCCCCATGTGCTAATTGCTCTCAAAACCTTCCAATCATTTTATTTTTTTCACTTTCAGAGATTTCCATCTACAAAGATTGTTACGTGGTGCAGTTCGATTCGGACCTAGAAGCTGCCGGTGCTGTTCAGTGTGAAAATGGTGCACAGTTTTTCGGTTCAAAAGTCTCCGTCAAGCATGCTGAGCCGGGAATTATGAGCACTTTGCGTCGTTCCGGACCCCCACTTAATCGTTACTGTGCTAATCCACGTCGTTCAGTTCAGCCGTCTAATGCCCGTGATAGAAATCCTGGTAGAGAGCGTGATCGTGACAGAGAACGTGATTCGGATCGTGACGGACAACGAAGCCGGCAGCGTGATCGAGAACGTGGTCGTCATCACGACGAGAGCCCACCGGACAGGCGGAGACGCTATGACGACCGTTCGCCTCGTCGACGATCTCGAAGTCCGGCGTAAGTCTATTCACAGTGGGATTTTATTCCACCTTCTTGCTGTTTAGCTCACAGTTTCCAGCTCGGTTTTCGAAAGATATCGCTAGTTTGGAAATTTTTATTCATCGCTACGTATGGTACCTGGGACCTCACCAGAATACCGTCGGTGAATTGGCACTCGATTCTGGCTTTTTCGTCTCGTAGACGTTGTTCTTATAAGATACCATATATACTAGAGACATCGTGACCCATGGGTTTGTGGCTGTTTGTTTTCCTCTGGGGAGTTGTTTGAAAGAAGTATCTCAGACATCGGCTGTTTTGAAAACCTGGGGAGTGTTGGAATCCTAGTGTAAACGGGGATACCGGCCACCGACTCCCAACAACTAGGAAATCTTTGACTTTACTCCCTTGCAGAACGGATCTTATAAAGTAGCGTCAAAATGCGGTCTGTCACGACAATCGGTGGGGTTTAGACATGTAGGTTGCACCACGCCCGAAGAAGGACCACGTATTTTTCGATGTTTGGTCGACGGCGTGAATGAGCCAGGAGGAATTGCGCTTGTCGCCAACTTTACACAATGTTTCCAATAGGGTCCGATAGTATCTAGTGTTATATATATATATATATATATATATACTTTTTAGAAGCCTTTTGAGAGCGAGAAGAAGAGTGTCCTGAATGTAGGTTTTTATTCGCCGTACAAACGAACAAAAGGAACTGAAAAGGTCAAACACGATTAGAAAAATATGGCAAGATGTACTTTAACACAAATTTTGTACATAACATCCCCTCCCGCCACAAAATTCGACTGAAACCGTTAGTTTTTGAAGACATTTAAAAATTCTGTTTTTCAAGTTGCACTGGGGAACCTGTTCGCTGGCTTGAGTTCGCGTATTTTATATGGGAGAGGAGGGGTAACCGTGGGATTTGGCTCATCAGAATTGTCACAAATTGTATTGGGCGACAGTAGGTCGTCGTTGATAGTTGATGTTGCGCTACTCGTGGGTTGTAGTCACTAATTATTCAGAGACTTGGAGTTTATTTGCCAGCGGATTTACTGTTACCTTTCCTTCCCATTAGTGAGAGAAATGGATGTAGGCAGACCTAATATTTTTTAATCTTTCATATTTTACTTTCTTTTTTGATGGATCAATAATGTACATAAACTTTCAGGAAAGGGGCTGCGGCCAGCAGAGGGTTGCCCAGTGGGGAAGTTGGCCGGCAATTGGAGGATTCGAACCCGCGACCTTTGCGTCCAAACGCCACCACCTTATCCGTTTGGCCATGCCGGCTAAGAAAATCGCCTTGTCGACCAAGGCATTGTGCTTCGTTGATTTTACCGAGCAGCGCATTCGTATTGATCTCGCATTGCTCAGCTAGACTATTTATGGGGATTCCTAATCTTAAATAAATCATTGCCTCTCTGGTATCGTGCTTGTTATGTACCCTAGTAAAGTGAAGAACACTCGTAAGAAGAACCTTCCGTAAAGAGGCACGTTTTTCGCCCGAGCTGACAGGAGAACGATGACGATAACGATGGTCTGCAGGAAATCCGTTGAGCGTCTCATTTCGATCGTTTGGCCGGGAAATATACACCTTTCTGCTTGAGGTGATGCCATCATTAAGTAGAAGATTCTTCATTTTCACAGATCTAAGAAAATTATCTAAATGGATGTAAAGTGCCATGCTTAAAATTGAGAAGAATTGTCGAGTACCAAAAAGAATGATAGGCTTAAGCAAACAAAACATTAATGATCAGTAAGAATCGGTTTTGAAGGGCTGATGGCAGCTGTCCCTTAAACTCAATGTTATCTTTTGAAAGGAGCCTAATCATCATCATCGTTCGGCGTTAAACAGCAAGGCAAACCTCACTGACCACTGCCCAGAGTTACACGTTTCTATAAAAAGAGTAAATATCCAACAAGAACAGGGAGTGGACCTACATAGGCGGAAAAAGATAAGATGCCGCTACAGCCAACACACGGAACACAGTCTAACTGAACAACCACACTCTTTCAATCATTCTGATTCGATAGAAAAGGGCAATACGATCGCCACTGTTCACGGTTCACTCACCTATCCTTCATTATGCCTAGCCAGTGAATTGACGGGTTTTTCGGACCCCAACCACGAAAGCGTGAGACACCTACATTACCCAGGTTCGCTGTACATTTCCACATTCCACGTTGCCACGTCATCCGTTGACCTTCACATGGCTTCTTCCACTCCGTGGAAGGAACCCAAAATAGGGCACAGTATGGTAGACGAGTGTTCGACATACGCAACACGTGACCCAACCAGCGTAGTCTACTAAGTTTCATACGCTGAAGTTGAACAGGAATGGAGAGATGGGACACCCTGTCGAACTCCGCTGGTCGTTTCGAATATACTTGATAGTTCACCGTATACTCGCGACCAGGGGCATGCGAGTACAATGCTCGCAACAGGTTTACGGACTTCGCTTGCACACCCTTCCGGTGGAGGGCAGTGAATACTGTTGTCCGATCCACTGGGTCAAACGCGCCTTTCAAATCGAGAAATACTACTACTATTACTACTACTATGCTGAGCTGCATAGGTGGGTGGGTGTTGCTGTTTGTAAAATCGACCAAATAATGGACCTTCTGCACTAGTGAGTTAGAAAGCTATACGCCTAAGCAACTTAGGCTCATTACACGAAATAAAGGGAGCCGGCAACCATGACCTTGGAATGTAGAGTGTCGTAGAATGTTGTAAAGCTGCTATAAGTCGGGAAGTGTAACGAGTTAGGTTGAAGTTTGAGATTCTGTTGTTTGTTTGGATTCGAAAAATACTTACTGGTTTCAATTGCCTGTAAGCTAGCAGTGGTACCTGCTTGAGTGTATCATTGCTATTAAAGTAGGCATCCTGGTGGGACTTCTAGGTTGTTCACAGCTAACAAATGTTTGTTGTTTTTAGTAACCAAATCAGACCACTTAGTTTAACAATGTCCAGACTGTCTGTCCGAAATTTTTTATGAACATTTAGTAACCATTCAAGTTGACGTACGTTTTTTTCGCGACGAATTATGTACAGTACGTGCTTCATGGTTTGCCCTGATCATACATTTCATGGAATAGGGTTCTAAGGCAGTTTTCTTGATTGCTTATTGTTCCTTGGTTTGTTCTGGTTTCACACATCCAGGTCTTCGCGAAGCGATCGGCGACATGTGCATCCCCTCAACTGGCTTTCTGAAATGGCGGGCACCGATCCCAGGTATTTTTCTGTTGGTCGCAGTACTTTCCTTTCATCCTGTTTTTGTTTTCCTTTTCCATGCATAGTGGGTTGGAGGATGCCGTTTGGCGTCTAAATACACCCAAGGCTTCAGATTTTTTTCTAGTGCCCGAAAGATTTCTGTATGGCGTAAGCAAATTGTTTCCTTTCCCATTCTGAAAATTGTGTTGTCTATCTCAAATCTTTCAAATTATCATGAGTCTCTAGTGCATGCCATGCTTTTGGCGTGAAACGGCCTTTATGCATTGTGGCGCTTCTAATTGTTCGTCGTACCCCTCCCCAGTCGATTCTTAGACTTAACTCACAAAGTATTTTTCTATTTAGTTCCCGGTTTATCTCAGTGAAGCACTAACTGCGCGATGCAGATCGGGTAAAGCAACCGATATTACACCGTACAGTCGACTTTACTTTACAACTTCCTCTTTTTCAGGACGAAATTTAGTGACCGCTCTACCTGTGTAGATTGGTATTATGCGCACGTATGCACTCCTCAGCTGAACTCTTCTTGACCCTGTCCGAGCCACTGCCGCTTTTCATTGCCTGCTAACCAAATCATCCCACATCGCCATAGTCGGTTGCAACTGACACTTGGTATTAGATAATGCCTGCTCATTTTTGAGTATCGAACATTTATGTACGTGGTATTTGTTATTATGATGAATGACAGTCGCTATCTTACGTCCTAGATGGTTGACAGTAATTGGCTATTATCCAGCCCATTACCATGTCTTATCCTTTAGTTATCTGACACCAACAGTTTAATGAACATGGCCCCTGCGCGGTGTTCATAGGGTCGGAGTCCTTCGATGGCGTTGCGTGACCACTCAGAAGTGAGCAAAGGCAGAAGAACCAGGTTTAGCCTAGTTCAAATAAACGTGTCAATCAGCGTCAACTTTTATGTCAGTCTGCAATGGGCACGCTCCATAGTTTCCGGCGGTAAAAGAAGGAAGCTTTTGTTTTGGAGTTATCTATAGATCTCATATAGAGTGGAATAGCTCAAGATGGCTATTGGCTTTTAAGAACAAGTAGTTTTTTAATCCTCCGGCGGGGGACTACCCTACCCGGCGGCTTTACTATTTTTCAGTTGATTAATTACGTCCTCAATTTTCGAAATACTTGCGAATCCCAACTACCGCCGTGTGCTCCATACCGAACTTAACTTAGCAGATTCATTATTTAATTAACAGAGGAGTTATTCCTTCAGTCAAAATCTCTTGGTGAACTTCGGTTTTCTTCTTTTTCGCGACAAACTGGCTCGTTGAACCACGTAGATCGTGTTCGAGCTCGTAGGACCCATTTGAAACGTCACGGATAAACCAAAAGAGTATTTTGAAACCACCAGTTCCTAATTCGATCTGCATTTATTCAGCCACCACAATCCAGTACTTTTTATGGTTTGCCCTTTCGAAGTTCGTCACTGGACGCTTCAGCATCAAGTATTCGAAGCGCTCCTTCAGGCGAGCTTCTTTCGCCCCGATTGACAGCTGAAAAACTGTTTTGGCAATTCGATGCCTCAGTCGTTTTGCGGTTCCCTGTTGTTCCTTTCAGACGGCTTAGTTGACTACTGCCTTGGCTACCTACCATTGGTGTTCTACCGAGGTTTCAGCCGTTTGCTTGTGAGGTACGGTGTTTATGTGAGTCGCGATGGTACCCTAAAATGCCTGGAATTTTCCCGACATTACCCACGGCGAGGAGTTTAATTGATGTGATGCTGACTTCATGGCTTGCAGACGACTGAACCNACATTCGTGGCGTGGAATGAGTCGACGAACTTTATGAAATTGCTGAGATGGCATGCAATTTACGCAGGGAAAAGAAAACCGGTACATTCTATTCCTTGATGTAGAACTTACGAGAAAGAGCGGAACGACTAAGCGGAGCGTAAACGAAATCTGACATGTACCCTAGCTCGGCGGGCAAAAAAAACGAAAAGACGGAAACAGGGCGAGACGAATTAAGCCATACATCACCGGAAAATGGATTTCTTGAATAATTCACTGACTAGTATCTATGCGACAAACCAAGGAGGAACGAAGTTTACACTGTTAAGAAGAACAGATTATTTATCACTCTCTGTTGATAATGACGGTCACTTTAGAACACTTTTCAAGAAACCACTTCCGAAGGCAGCTTAGGTTACCCTCAACGCTGAATAAACACGGGTGTCTCATTGAGCTCAACCGACCATCCGTCGACGAACTAAAGATTTACTGTTATTCTCAACCAACTTTATGTGCATTTACCAACTCACATGCTCCTATGGAGCCGGTGACTTCAACAGCGGAAGATACAGGAGACAGAAGATCACCAGCCTGAATAGGTGAGGAAGGGGTGTCGAAACCAATGAGAAGCCCTATAGAGGAGTGCATTTTCAACACGAAACATTCAGTAAACACCGATGGCCATACGACTCCGCCGGAAACGTGGAAACGAAAACGATTTCTCCAAAACCTTAGGCTGTCGTGGCGAGAGATGTACCGCCTATCCGATAAATCGCCACGTCGGTTTGATAGTGTAATTATTGATGCAGTCTTTTACGTTTACTGGGATTGGGTTCACGTTGCATTTTGTGCATCTATGCAGTTCAGGTCGATCACACAATCCTCGAAGATCGTTGTCGCACTGCATATTACAAAAAGTATGAAGTAACGGAACGCCTGAGGAATGGTTCAATCACCAACAAACCAATCGACCAACGGCAGGTTGATTTTAAAGTGATGAACGTTTCCCCCTCTCCATATGCTCGGACATTACAGTGTGCAGTTGGCTGTTTTAATCACTCGCTGGACTTAAAAACATTGAGATCTGTAAGTCGATACAACCAACGACATATACCAATCCCCAGGTAGTTGATCCCTTTTCCAGATCGATTCCAAGAGTTTGGTTAAATCCAGTGCTAAAACTATGGCATCATCATTGAAAAATCATAGAGAGCTGGCCTAGTCCAGTAGCCTCGCAATGAAAAATATATTAGAATAACCCTCATTTCGGATGTAGGTGTGGCTCTTATATTGCTCTCGATCACTTCTTAGTCTTCTGGTCAGTGGAAATCTCAAATATTTGTACCTTATTGGATGCGACGTCCGCAAGGAGGGATATCCCTCGCTCCTGAGGCTCACATGATCTGCAGTCCTGCTCGGCGTCCGCTGCCCATTACCACTACACATTGCAAACTGCTATGCCAGGTACCATATTTTATCGGAACTGCTGTTGGACTAGTTTTTGAGGTCTCATTCACAAAAATTCGAAACGTGCCCCAACT
Organism: Fasciolopsis buskii; assembly: GCA_008360955.1. Lineage (NCBI taxonomy): Eukaryota > Metazoa > Platyhelminthes > Trematoda > Plagiorchiida > Fasciolidae > Fasciolopsis > Fasciolopsis buskii. The sequence continues at coordinate 11,912 of LUCM01000153.1, forward strand.
TACTTGGTAACATTTGTACGTACGTAGTAAAATATGCACTGATCGCCTGCGCATTACCTTAGTTTATGGGCAAGCATACGCTTACCGGATCTGCCGAAAACGAGAGGTCTTTTTTACATAATTCCGAAAAGTTCTGATAGAATTTCAAAATAACGTGGGGGTTGCCATGATGGAACCCACTCTTCCCAAAAAATTACAAAAAACAAACCCTTAATCTGGATGACAAGTAATTAACCATGAAATTTCTACTTGTACGACCTGTCCGAGAAAAATTCTGGAGTACTGGAGATAACTGTCTGTTTTTTAATTCAATATTATTCAACTGTAACTTTGATTTCAGAAATCGGTAGCAAGCACCTTGGACCAAGAAATCCATTGATTTACCACTGGTGTGACAAAAAACCAATACAAACGACGGGGTTCACAGACCCTAGACCCATCTTTCCCAGTGTCCCATCGTGCGACAAATCCACTTGAATAATCCTAGTGCTTTTTGGGGCGTTGATCACCGCACACCCAAATGAAATCAGTTTCCAGTTCAGGATTCAATTTTGTGACGTGCTTTAGGTATGGGCGTAGTGGAAGGATATCGCATAGCTGCTGGGAGCCGCTACGTGCGGGTAAGGGGGGGGGCAACCGGCAACTATGATCATGGTGTATTACGTAGCAGGCAGGGTCCCAACAGGTCAGGCGTGATAATGAGCGGAGCGACAGCGAACTGTCATTCAAAACCAAGATTGGACCCCATCAAACAACGGAGACATTTTGCATCGTTCTTTTAACTTAACATTGGACGACGATGGTCAGGTGTCACGGGGTAGGACAAACAATCAGCGTTTAACTAAAAAACCTTATTTATTTTGACCGGATAGAGTATCATATGGTCACGTTTGACAATATATCTATTGATTTTTGAAGAGAAGAACCTTTCAAGTGTATCATCACAAAATATCAGGATGAGAATGAACCATGCTAAGTGAATAACGAGAACAATAGGAGAAGGAAGAGTTCGAAATTGATAAACCTTGTTATCTAGCGGTTAAGTGAGGAATGGTTTTTGTTTGGTGGACCAACCAAGTTATGAATAAGTGTGTAAGTTGCTAGAAGTGAACACGACATCAAACGTGATCCCAGTGCATGAGGATATATCATTGCTTCACTAATTTAAGCAACTAAATTCGGTCCAGCTAACATAGTCAACAATGCGCTGTGAAGGGACATGAAGTTTGAGCGAGTCTACGATAATGAAACGCAATCACGTTGGACGAAACCACGAGAACAAGGAAGCGGAACTGGGCGTTTTAATAAAAAACAGGTAAAATAGGGAATTATTCGGAGTAGGAAATCTACTTACTTACTAGGCATATAAAACCAGACGCGCACTGCATAAGTGAATGTTACGTCCTATACAAAATCGGGCTCCTTGAGCCACATAAAAAAAGACGCATGTCGAGCACCTTTCGCTTGTTTTCACATGTCATTTTTGAGTTTTCTTGTTATTTTAGAAAATAAATAGGCCATGGTACGGAAGAAAAGCATTCTCATTATTAAGCTATGTTCCGCGTACTCAAACGTAGTTAGCAGTCGCCAATCATGTGAACTCGCAATTTTTGCAAGCCAAACCAAAAAGATGCAAGGAGCTCACTGTCACAATTAAGACAGTCAGGCTTTTTTCACCTCTTTTGCACGTCGCTGGCTGCTAACAGCGGCTTTACTATAGTGCACGTGGGAGTCGGCGTTGGATCGGCATCCGTGGCACATAGTTGAAAAGCCTCAGTTGTCATCTATGAAACCCTAAGGCATGGCTTCGAAATTCAGTTAGTAAAGTACATGAGGTACCGCAGCGAATGCGGTACCCATGCGCGAGTCTGAATCCCGCCAAGTGAACGACATTCAGTATGATATCGTATTGATCTTTATGCAGATCTAGCGCAACAACTAAGATGAAATCTTACTTCATAAAGGCGTTTCAAAAGACCAATTCTGAAATCCTAGCATCTGGGCTCGTGACTTTCACTATTTGACAGTCTGCAATCGGTAAACGAACAGAGACTGGAGAAACGCGATCAGATGTCGCTGGATCATCTTTAAACAAAGGCGAAGATCCAGTATGAGTGCTTCTGTGTGTGCGTACGTGTGACAGCGACGAAAACGACGCGGAATGAAAGTCATCACTGACCGTAAAAACATCAGCACGTTTAAAATCACTCTTCATTTGAAACTACCAATTTTCTAACCGGTTTACCAATTTTATAAGCGGATGGTGATGGATTCCGATGATAAAAGTCGATAAGCGGGGAACAAAACAGATCAGGCGTTTGAAGACAATTCCGAATCTGATTTGATAAATCTTTAAAAAGCAAGTAAAGTATTTGCTAAAAACAACTCACATTCTAACATGCTGTTCATAATTTTCCTCATTTACGAACAAACTAAATATTAGCGAGTATAATAGAAAATTAGTCATATCACGGAACGTAAAAAAAGGATGCAGAGTTTCGCATATTTGGATGAAAACGATAACATACAGTAACTGCACAACTCACCTTTTCAAATCGCTCCTTCAGACCGTGTTCCATCCATACGCCTTCATTGACAACTTCAGCGGGAATTTTATCGAGAATAGCCAAAGCGAACGGATGGCTTCCAGTTGATGCAGCATCTTTAACCGCATCCACAAGTTCCTTCAGGGGCCCGGTCACATTCCGTTCAGTGAAAGAAATACCCTGTGTGGCAGTTGGCCTAGAGGAAGATAAACTACAAGCCAAAGCTTCACAAGCAATCCACAAGGCTTGTGTCTCTTTAGCCAACTTATCCAGTTCAGCTCGACCTGAGTAAAAAAATGGGGACGCTGAAAACAATTACTTCCGAAAGCCCACAATAGTGCGATTCGGATGACGAAAAGAACCTACTTTCTTACTAAGTACTAAGGTTTCGGAAAACGGATTGTGACAACAGTAGCCATCAAGATAAACACCTTATTCGGTTGGCAGATCTGTGGTCAACTGGCTGTGTTCGAAACCCAGCGACACTTCAAATTGTCTATCCGTCCACGCAAATTATGTCGCAACAATCCTATAGAAATATTAGAGCAGAACAATATGGTTTGCCTATACAACGAAGCAGTTGAGAAGGGGACCAAAAATTCTCAGTCCCATGTATTCTTCCAGTCAGTTCGCAACCGAGTCGAGCTGATTGTTTCTGTAAAACAGGTCGAATTATGATTATTGAAATATGATAGACTGAGTTGAAATTTACATGTAATAATTCATCATGTGATATCATC
>LUCM01000153.1:15782-30641 GCA_008360955.1 Fasciolopsis buskii
GATGATATCACATGGTGAATTATTTCATGTAAACATTCAATCTCCTACTACTAAAATGTATTGGGTTGAATTTAGAGACGACATGTTAACTGGAGGTGGACTGACCGGTCGGTTCGTCCGGACATGTTCCCGTACAACAGGGATGTTTTAGATTTTTGGTTTTCACAGTTACAGCACTACGTGGAATAAGCAATATTTTCAGCCCACCGGGAAACAACAAAACAGAAGACAAATAGAAACACATATTACACTTGCAAAATAACATAAACTGAAGGAACTACACATTCACCAAGCTGAAATAGTAAATATTTTCGTGAAGCATTTGCGTACTCATTACAGCGAACAAAATAAGTCTAGGACAAGTCTAAAACAGGACAATTGTTTCTGATGTAAAAAATGAACAAAGGAATATATAGGGGCCTAGCTGGATTCTCCTGCAAAGATTATAAACTACGATTAATGAAAAGAACACTAGGATGATATTACCATCGACGACATCCTCAATAGCTTTCATTCGTTGTATCCAACCAGACAAAGCAGCTTCAAACGCAATTTTCTCTTGAGTTAACGCCTCGCGCAATCGATAGGTGAACTGATGTTCCATTTCTTCTTGTTTGAGTCGCAGCATGTGTGACAAATGATCGCTATGTCTGGCTAAAGCTTGCCGCAATGCGCGTTGTGTCTGTTCGCGAGCCTCGATTGTCTACGGGAAGATATATGTTCAAATATGAAGAGAAAAACAATGACGGTAAGGAGCAGAAAGTGAGTTGTGCTATAGCTGAAGCTAAAAACTTAAAAACGAAGGTTCCAGAACCTATTCTAAAATAAGGTATTATCAATCAATGGAACCTTACAGAATTATCTCGTTCCCAACGAATCGTGTTGGACGGCTCAAGAGAAGGATGCACCGAAAACGTCTCGATACAAAGATTGAGTGGATGTTGGACTATGCAAAAAGACGATATTATCCGGAGTAAATTTGACTCCAAGCGGACGTTAAGCATACATTACCAGTATAAGGTTCAAACGATCACTGCAACCGAAAAGCACACTGGAGATAAAAGCCTATGAAATGAATCCACATTCACATACCACACTGAGGATACAATACCAAGATAGATTTGACAACCACAGACTTATCACCCGTCTAACTATTCCTATCATTAGTCTTGCACTTTTTAGATGCAATCTCACAGGTTTCTTACCCGGAAAGTGAACTCATTAGAAAAAAAGAACCGAAAAAACAAAGCTGTGCATGACAACCCCTTAGATAAGAAGCAGGAAAGCTAAGCGAAATAACGAACTACGACAGCTAAAGTTTCTATTTATCCGGTAAGCGGAACCCGCGAAACTGAGGCTGTAGACACAATCACTCACGCTGACCGATTGAGATTTACAGTTTAGCAAAGGTCGATCACGTCAACGTATTCCTTAAAAGCTTCTTGCCTCAGAGAATAGGGAGGAGCACCGGGAGTCAGCTGGGGATGATGTTGTAACAGTGTGCAGTATTTGAGAGCCATCAATCGTAGTCGAAGAGGATCATAGATTACTAAAAGGTAAATTTTTTGGACCACTGAGGATTTCTTATTACCTGTTAACAATTTTCAGAACTACGGAAAACCCTGCAGGCACTGAAATACAACCGACAAAAGCACAGTATCAACACCAGTACTTTCAGCACAAGCGAGCAGCGAAAACCTGCTATCATGCTGAAACTCCAGATTGATGTGGTGCAACAGCTATCGCACCTCCGTGGTTCAACGAGCTGTCCAGTGAAAGATTTAATCATGCCTGGGAGGTCAACAGGTAGATGCCTGATGCAGTAGTCTCTTACTACTCCAAGGTTAACAGCTGATTTGAAATGGCAACCCAAGAGGAAAAAGCAGTGAAAGAATGACTGACCTAGGCAAATGTGCTTTCTTTCACCCACACCACTTGCGGCATTGAGGGCAAGTTCGTGTTGGAACCAAAGGCTTTGGTTAAGAACCCTAATCGTTCTGTTTAGCGGATGAGCTCCTCAGCACTACCCGTATAACATGTCCAATAAGTTACACATCCACGAAGAATTCCATACTACATTGGTCGTTGCGTAGGATAATCAGGACCGCGTTATCCAATGCATCGATGAGGATGAACAGTCACAAGTATGGTACTGATCCGAGTTTCCTCTCTTATTCCACCGGTCTTCTGCCCCTAACCGCCTCTCTGCTCCATCTAACTACAGATAACACTCCCACTGATAACTTGTCCGATGCTTGCAACGGTTCGTTGTCAGATGAAGCAATCAGTGCTTTTCAGTTTCGCACCTCCCACTTTCTCAAGCCTCTTCAACCTCTGAATCTTAAATCCTTCGACGTACGCACTCGCGCAGGCTGATCAACAAACGTGTTTAGCGCCCACAATGGACTCATTGGCGATTGGTGTGTGCTGCATCAATGAAATACAAATCCAAGATTTGTGGAATGGAATTCAACTAGCTGAGCCTAACATATCGTCAAGATATTTCCTCAGCACATCCTAAGATAAGGCAGCTCGAGCTGCGGGTCAACGTGATATAGGAACAGTCCTACCCGAAGGGGTTCTTCTGTGTATCCTAAGAATTTAGAGTTAGGTGAGCGTCCAAAAGAATGGCTTCGGTAAGCGTAACCTGTCACCTCGACATATGTTCCAATGGACTGTAGCACTGACACACAGAAGGACGGGTCTTACGATGTACTTGTAGCTCTCGTATATAGGGGCAGAGGATCTGAGATTGTAGTGCTAATAGATGATTTTGATGCGCAAACTGGAAACCTAGTGAATCCAAAGCCGGTTTAAGTAAGGGCTGCGCGTTACCCGCCCAGCGTACAGAAAATGCAGACAGGGAACTCCAATATTGCGCAGACAATCTTTAATTCCTATCTAGCACAAATTTCCGACACGGTAGGCATCACACAGCGATCTGACGTACTAACTCCACAGGTGCTTTAAATGAGACCATTTAAATAGTAGTAAGCTGCCGTTGGGCGTTCCTGTTAAAAAGTGTACATCGTAATGGTTCACGCACGCAGAATTGGCCCATGCGCTAGTTTTAGTGCGATTTTCACAGAAGCTCATTGGTCTTCAGGGCAAACCGCAAACCCAGTTAGTCGTAGAATGACCGTGTAATTCGGCTGTTCTCATCAGTTTTAAACATAAACTACCAGACCAGCTAAGAACTCCGACGACAAGCAATGCAGATGAGCACTGGAATCAAATCAAGCGGGCAATTCACTTAGGATTAGGTTCCGCCTGTTGTCCTTAATTCCTTGCCCAGCAAATACATTGGATTTCTTAGAAGTCTCTAAGTCAAATGAAGAAAGAATGCTAGTTCCCGAACTGCAAACAGAAGAATAAGATAACGCGGCATCTACATATATTTTAGATACTGCCGAAACTGGTGAGACAAACGCCATATGAACATTTTCCACTCCAGTGGGTAATGGCATAGAGAAACAAGTACTTGGATTTGCATTCCTTTTATTCGGAGAAAACTGGTGAATTTTGGCCATGGTAAGCTATAAGCTTTGGCGTTGTTTCGTGAGCAAATAAAATAGAAATTTAGTTTATACCTCTTTGTAACCACTTTATTTATATCTCAGCTCGCTGGGAAGAACAAAAAGAAATGTATTCACAACATTTTGAGTCATGTATTGTTAGAAACTTAGCATCAATGAACAGTAGCAATTAATGGGCCCGCCAATATTTGGTAATCTGGTTAATTATGACGTGACGTTCACTAACTCCAGCATGAAACTGTCCTTACCCTACACTCCGCGGAATTTTGGAATTTATTTGTCAGTATCCGATGCTTAAACAGCTCACTGAATTAACACTTCAGGGAAACAAATATATATTCTGGATAGGATCAAGATCCAGTCCGCGATGTTTTCATATGAAGCAAATGTGCTTGCGGCTGATTTACGTCAAGTTAACAGAAAATCACCCTACTCAAGATACATTTATCAAACTACAGTAGAGCTTCTTTCGGAGACACTATATATTTTTCATCCACTTTCTCGGAATCCAGGGGGTAAATCTGAAAGTACATCAACAAAATTTTCCCTATCGTTAATGCATTCTCATTTGATTCGTTTGCAAGGCTCCCTTCATTTGTGTAACAGTGAACAATTTGGACGGAAGTAAGAAAGCGGGACAACGTCGTCGGAGAAATTCCTTCAAGTAATGCCCATTTTGCAAGGGTTTTGCGGGTTACCGCATGCCACGTACCCATCAACAAAATTAACGCACCGCCGACCTAAGGAAATCTGAATTTTCTACTATGGCGCGGAATAATTATACCTCATGGTTCATTGCACGATTAACTCGTACACCATATCCGCTGACACATGGAGCGTTTAAATATTGTTTTGCTCTATCCGGACATCAGCGCATGAAATATTGGTAATAATGTACCTCAGGATTAAGGAAAAAAATTCTGTCGCAAAATTTCAACATGAATACAACTGGTCGTTTTCGAAAATGATTGATTTCCCCCATGAAAGACATTTCATTCGTTCATTATGATGTCGATGGCGGCCTTGTTTAGTTTGAAACACTGGAAAAGCATAAACATGAATTGTCAAATTGATCGAGTTTATTTCATCGGTTCATTAATCTATACATTGTACTAAAAGGCAGTTCACTGCTTCATTGTTACGATAGGCGTGATAAATGCAGCGAGCTTATATGACCTTAAACGACCAATCTCGGTGTCAATCACGATCCTCCCTAAACGAGAATTTTCATATACTTGGTCAACCTTTGGATCCCACCTAATGCAAAATATCCCAATTATTAAACAACAAACTTCAGCTTATAAACGCAGGCTCGATAGTGAGTAGAATACTGGGTACGACGTTTCTATTGGACAAGCAAGCTTGTTATCATGAATGGATGAAAACTAGGGTGAATTCCAAGGTTCCCCCGCAAACGTCTAAGGTTTTCATACTCTAGTAGGATATTACTTTGCATGTTAGGCTGGGTTTGCCTAAACAACAACTTCATTCATATCAAGCTGGCCTGTAAGAAAAAACCACAACCAGATAAAATACTGGAAAACTTCAAATAGATTCGCGATATTTGCTGCTTTCAAATACCTTGTAATGCAGCACAATTAGCGATATATATATATATATATATTTATAGACGCATTATTGGTTCCTCCTGTACTCACCCAGTGAAGATGTTCAATTTCCTGTTTATTCCGCTCTTTGGAAAGTTCGCGTTGTACGTGATCCGCGATCATCTCTTCATCCGCCCGACGCTGAGCCTCAAGGGCAGAGCTCAGCCGTACACTTTCCCTCTCCTCGGCTTCGGCAAGCATTTGTCGCAACTGTCCGATCCTACTGTGCGCCACAACTATTAGCGAGTTCAACTCTCCAACACTGAGCTCTGAGACTTTTAAGACAGGGGAGTGTGGGAAAAAAGGAGGCTTCAGAACGGTAAAGAGATTGCTAATTATGCGCAGCTTTTAAAGTGCAAACAAGCAAACAACAAAATGCAACTAGTTTAGGACTATATCAGGCTCCGAAGTGGAAGCACGAAATTCATCTCATTATTACGCTCCGCTATAATTATCTTTCAATAGCAAATAGGTTCACAATTTTTAAGGGTAACCAGAAACGAAAGATCATCTGGAACCATCGTCCAAGCATTCCTGCCCGGAAGAACAGCGCGCAACGAGGCAGCCGTTCTGTGAGCGTGTGTAAAAACATGCCACAACCACCTTAGCCTATTATAATTCAGTACTCGTTCTAAAGACTGAACCCTACGACCTAGTACCTCACACCGAACCTCTGAGTTACTCACAAAATTCTCCCGCCATATTTTACTAATAATGCAAAGACAACAGTATTCAAACGCTAAAAGTCGTTCCACATCTTTTGCTCCTAACGATCATGTTTCGGGGCTGTAGAGCTATATAGACCTCACTACTCCTGCGTATATTCTACCTTTGATCGATAACCGGATGCTACACCGACCCTGTTGATGCCTCAATTAGCAAATGCCAATCGAGTTTTTTGTATGCGTGAAGACACTTTATTTGACACACGACCACCTGGCAAGATACAGCTCCCCAAGTAACTAAATACATTCACCTCACCTGGTTGTTCCCTTGCAAGAACAAGGTTCGGTTATGAGCCAATACAGTCATTCAACAGCATTTTATACGTCGAAGGTGAAAAAACGCATCCTAAACATGCCTACATTATCATTCAGACGATCGAGAAGAACCCGCAACTTACTTGGCTCTTCACTCAGCAGCACAACGTCCTTTGCATATTCTAAGCCAGACAGGTTCTCTGACCAGGTATCAATGCCACTATTCTCAAATGAAGGTAAGGCGATTTCCATTGCCATCTCAATGACAGAATTAGAAGATAAGACAAAAGGTGACAACTCTGATGAACATCACTTTCTCATGGTGAACTTGGGTGAAACATCACTGTAAACAGGAACTTGGCTTCGGCTGTTTGCATACAGAGATTGGATAAGCGGAGTAAATCTTTCGAGTCTATCTCTCAATGAGAGGCAGTGCGGCAGAACTGGACGATCGACCGAGGGGAGAGATCATGGGTTTACGGAGCATCTGCCCATTTTCGAAGATTTGTTGGGGAGTGAGGATTTGGTAAACACCGATTGAAATTGGTTGAAAGCCAGCTTGGTTCCCACGCACTCACCTCTGTCGGGCATTTGATTATCGGTGGAGGATAGTGACCATGAACAGTTTGGATGCAATGCTTAACCTTTAGTGATTTTCGCGAAAGGATCTGTTACTTATCATGCAAATCGATACAGTCACCGATTCACCCTACTCCCTAGGGATCTGATTTGCTGCCCAGGTTAATTCGAGAAATTTCGATGTAGACGTTTTGCCGCCGCCCTTGGAGAAGGTCGGCGACAGTTCTTTGATGCAGCTGCCTTATGCTTTTTCGAAAAAAAACTATCTCCATGATCACACCGATTTATAATGGAGTACCGATGTCTACCTGCATTGCTTCACTTGCAACCATAGGTGGAACGTTCACTATTATAGTGCACAAATTAAACTATCTCCTAAAGTGCTCTGCTCAATGCCACTAGGATTGAATCGGCAAGCCGCCGGATTACATATTCACCTCGAATACGTTCGGTTTTGTGGACCAGTATTCCGAATCAGCCAGTAAGCATTGCAAATAATGCCGATAGCTGGAGCTTCTTCCATTTTTTTACGTTCCACTAACAAACACTGCTCGCGCTTATTTCTTAGGCTCCCGATCAGCTGACGTTTCAGGCATTTACGTGCCTTGTTGTATGCGGCATCTGGAAGAACGAATCTGTAACCAACCAAGAGTCGACGGCATCTATGGTTTCCGGGGTTTATGCATGAATCCCTGCGGGGAAGCTGCCCTTCGGTGCAGGGCTTCTTTGGTCTGCCTCAATTTTCGCTCGGATTCTGGTCATTTGTAGGTGATAGTAAACACAAGGAAAGAGCCGACTTTAACTCAGGCAGACGGTTATCGTCTAGAAGGAACCGTACAGGACAGGGGTTTCTGGGTTGATGAGAAGCCAGACTTGGCGCAGACGAAAGTGGGCATGGACCAAGGCGGGATCTAAATCCAGGAGTGTGGGCCGAAATGATTGGCAATCTTTCAGTGATCCACGACATCAGTGATCAATGACAATCTAATCATTCTAAGTTCAACGCTGTGAATGCGAAAAAGAGCACCAGATTAATCGATGTCGCTTTTTATGACAAAGACTTGTGTTCTCCAAAAATAACTAATTTTTTTTTGACTCCTTCGCTCCTTTCATTCTGCTTCTTGATGACAACCTTAATCTGACCGTAGATGACCTAAACCAGGGCTCTTTAGTCCCATTAACTGCATTCAGCCTGGAGAACCCATGTTCTCTCACTCACCTGTCGGACTGTAAGTATTGACAGATTCATCAATACCTGGTCCGACATTCCTCCCAAACACCGTGGTGCTACTTCTACCAGCGATCACTGTGTCTTCGTTGTGCGACCAGATATTATTTTCTTTTTGCTTAATGTTTTCGTTCAATTTAAACAGATAACGGTTCACTAGTGCAACTAGTCCTTCGCAATCATTTTGCTTTGCAGACGCGCTCTTGAAAAATTTCCTTCATGCTTTTCATTTAATTCCTCGTATGAACTAAGTAGAGTCTTACTCTCATTCAATAGAAAATTTTGGTCTTTGCTGCTCTCTTGAGAATGTTTTATCTATAACAGGAGGATGATATCCACCTAAGCAAAACAATTACGATGACTGAAGCAACAAGCATACAAAGTCGGGAGCAGAGAAACTGTCAAGGATCTTTTGAAAGTCACCACAAACAAGATTAGACGTATCAATGACGCTCTTGCTTGCCCATTTCCAATTGGTCTGGAATGGGGTTCGGATGCCTTGCGGCCTGTAGGAAAGGCTGCAACCCTATTCATTCAATATTGATGTCCTCAATGTTGCATTCATTCAACCAGCCACAATGACAGTTTCATCACATCCCTCTATCAACGGTAATCATATCGTTCCTATAGAAAGGAACGTTTGTAATTGTATAAAACCACACGGTTGCAATCAAGGTTGGGCCAATTTTTTTATTCCTCAGGTACAGTGTTCATGATCTGTCTGAGGTCACAGCTTCTGATTACCAGCTTTCTGGGTTCATATTTTATTCCGGCTTGTTGCGAAGCCTACGTCTTGAAGGGAAGCAGATGTTATCACTGGATGTAGTTTCTCTGCTTACGAATGTTCCGATCAGCGAAACTATTAGTTACACTTGCGAGTACATTCAAGATAACAACATCTCCATAGGGATCCCATTGCATGAACTGAAACAGCTGCTATTTGTGTGCACCAAAAATGTTCAATTTCAATTCAATGGTGAAATATACCAGCAAAAGGATGGAGTGGCAATGGGGTCTCCTCTGGGACCATTGTTTGGTGATATCTTTATGTCCAAACTGGAGAGTAATGAACTGCGCTCACCAATCAGGCACTGTACCGTTTACAAACGTTATTTTGATGATATACTATGTGTTGTAGAGGGACATGCAGACGTAAACCACATGTTACACGCGTTTAACAGTGTCCATCCAAACGTACATTTTACACTAGAAAAAGAAGCAGACCATAGTTTAGCATACTTAGATGTGTACATAAGGCGACGGCAGGACGGATCTGCACAACTATCAGTCTATAGAAAGGCAACATGGAACGGACAGTACATACATTTTCACAGCTTTGTGCCGTTACAAGCGAAGAGGAACCTAATATGCTGTTTAGTTGATAGTGCAAGAAGAATATGTACGGACGACACAATTGAAAATGAACTTCGTTTCCTGCGGAGCGTATTCGTACAAAATGGATACCCCGAAAGATTCATAAATAAAACTATGGAAAAACACGAAGTAAGACAAAAAGTAATAGGACCAGTAAAGAAACCCGTATACGTTCGTTTGCCTTTCAAAGGTGACACCGAAGCGGAAATCATCCAACGGAGACTGTCAAGTTCGGTCAGTGGAGCATTCTTTGCTGCACAATTAAAAACTGTATTCACATCCAAGCCGATAATGTGTTTCCAACTAAAGGACAGACTGCCAGATTCTGCAGCCTCATTCTGTGTGTATTCATTCACCTGTTCCTGTGGGACCAGGTATATTGGCCGCACGACCAGGCGTTTGTCCGATCGCGTTCGTGAACACCTCCCGGCTTGGTTGAGCACAGGAACAATTAAGGCAATCACTAGCGCGGTGTGTTCACACCTTGTCGAGTCAAACCACTCAGTGAACGTGACAAGTGCTTTTCGCACCATCTACAAAGTTAGGAGTGGACAATCAAGAACTGTCAAGTGTCGCATCTTGAACGCAGCCGAAGCCGTATCCATCCATTTGTGTAACCCCCTCTATGGGCTCAGAAACAATTTGTCCAGACTCTTAAACTTCCTTGGCCCACTTGTCATTATCCAACAAGTGGTCTACAACCTGATCGTGTGACAAATTGATCAATTACACATACACAGTCGCATTCTTAGAGCTGTGAACTGATGTGACTGCAAACCGACAATTTCCCTTGAACCATCTCCAGACCATATTTACTGTTATGTATTGGCATGAATACGAATAACTGAAAACGAGCTCGTTCGCCACGTTGTGTTGTTCTCAATGTTCTGTGGGATTTTTCAAACGTTGTTGCGAAGCCTCAACAACTGTCCTGATTCTAAAAGACATCTCCGTTCTTTCAAAAGGGTTCCGTCTCGCTGTCCTTATTGCGAATTCTTCGAAACTCATTGAGCGGGCCAAACTCGTCAGGCTCTTAAATCACACGGTGACTCAATCTGGTTACTTCCAAAGTGCTTACAAACTCTTAGGAATACAACTGGTTTGATGCTTAATTTAGTAACTGAAAAACGGAACAAAGGAAATTAAGTAAGAAAATATTCTTAACTACTTTGTGCTTCCGATTCCACCTAAAGGTCACATGTATTCCAAAAACTTCACCCTTTTTGATGCCTACATTGTTTGTGACTAAGGATTAATGACAAATCTAATGGGTGTCCAAAATATGAGATTTCGGTTTAAATCATCTGATTTTTCAACATTGGTGTTTCTTAAGTAAGTGATCATCCCAACAATTCATGTGGTTGTGATCAAGTAAGCAGATGATGCAGTTATATGCCATCCCATGTCAACTGATGACGACTCAGGCAACTCATCTTTGATCATCCGAAACATCGTGAACTTTTTAGGACAGAGTGGTCTTTCGATTAATCTCTCCCAAATGCCCAAAACGTATCTTTACCTTGTCATGTTCCCTTTTCCGTAATGACAATTTTAGACTTTACAGTTTCCTCCTACTAAGAACTAAGTTTGTTAAGTACGATGTCCTTGACTATGGAGAACCCTTACTGCTGAAATCTGAACGTATGCTTGCAAAAGCCGAACGATACAATACAAGTCATCCTGGCAACCACTACAATCAGTACTATCGGGTTTCATGACGCGTTTACTGAACTCGAATAAATTTTCCAACTGCATCCTGAAAACCAAATATAAGGCCCCCGTCATTTAGATGGCAACAACGCGCAGCACCGCGTTAGCCATGAATTCATCGTGATTTGACTGCTAACGACTGGCTATATCGGATCCGGTGACATTTTAAAAAAATCTTAATCGAATGTTCGGAAACTTATTAATCACCGCTTAAAACCGAGAACATGGATGAAATGAAGTTCGTCTGCTGTTTCCCCAGCGGGAGATCACCGTACCGCATAAAAAAAAAACAAAAGAAACGCATGGAAGCCAACTACAGTCTAACCGCGTAAGAATTTACACATCCTAATGCACTTGCCTCGAACAGACGAACTGGTAAAAAAAGTTGTTTCAACACCAGTTTTCGCAAGCTGACCGTTTTGTGCTGCATCAAATATCCATACATGAATACGAAACATCACACGCGGCGCTCAAAGTGAGACAAATTCTATGAAATCTGGCGCAGTTTGCCTGAATTAATGAAAAGAGTGGCTTTCTTCCAATACCCAATTGATGACATTGCAAGCAATGAGTTTATAGGGGACATATGCGTTACTATTGACCATCGTGTGGTGAAGCCTATTCAAAATCTACGGAATGACATAGATACCGCAAAAAGTACCACATCCAATGATCATAAAAGCGGAGGCATGCAATCAAAGTCCGATTTACAGGGCCCGAAGAATCTCAGTATGCGATTAACTTCGGTTCCAGTAAACGGTCCTATCTGAAAGGATCTCAGTTCCTAAGACATACTGTTAGGGGTGATGGATTTCTCTAGCTACAACTCTAGATATGCTCACACGGTTGATGAATTGCATTGACGATACTGTTTAAAAGGCATCTCGCCCCAAAGGCAGTCGTCCCAGGTGTCTAAGGAAATAGTTGAGCTAATGTTCGGAATACGTGTTCGAAGCTTCAGACGACACACTGACCTGAACTAAGGGAGAAAAATCGCTTTG
This sequence comes from Fasciolopsis buskii, assembly GCA_008360955.1. NCBI lineage: Eukaryota > Metazoa > Platyhelminthes > Trematoda > Plagiorchiida > Fasciolidae > Fasciolopsis > Fasciolopsis buskii. The sequence goes on from LUCM01000153.1 coordinate 27,798, forward strand.
CTTTAAAATTTATGACACGAAGGAGGACACTAACCGTCCGATGTAATCACAAATAAGACTCCATAATCTGGGAGATTGAAAGAGAGAAGAGTGCCACCGTAAATAGCGCCAACCTTTGGACTTTTAGGGGCGAATGCCATAAATCCATCTACTGATTGGATGCAGCCCCGTTGTCCATCTTACTACTTTCGTCCTTTTATTTCAGTTTACGCACTCGTAGAAGATCAAAGCCTAAACTCTGGTTAAATTTTCCAAGACGATTTAATGTAGTCAATACAAAACGCGTTGACGCAAATGAGCACAATGGACGATAAACCTATCCACACATCCAAACTTCACCATTTATTGCACAAATCCTACAACGGAGTAGCTGCACGCAAAAGATACAGACAGGAACTTGTGCGTGAAAATTCAACATCTACTGTGCCGGAAACAAGAGGACAACTTATCATCACACCAAATCAATTACATGTGAACGATCAAGGGTATACCACCTGGTTCATACTCCCCAAATCATAGCTGACAGTATCGAGAAAATTGGTGAGTTTCCTCCTGGCAAGCATTTTACCTATGAAATACAACAAAGGTCCATTGGTGGCAGTGTAACATGGCGACAATGGAAACAGTTACAGCCTATTGTTTCCATTTGAGACATCTACCAACGATAAGAAGCATTCTGACGTTTTGACCACTACGCTTTGTTTAAGAACATCCCAAACGGCTTGTTGCTGGAACTATCTGCATTCTGATTACTATCTCGCGCATTTCTTCAACGAAACGCACAGACATTCAGGACATAAAACCCACCAATGGCTGCCGAAAAACTCTGTATTTCTTGTATCCAAAAGTCAACTCCGCGCACCCGGAGGAAGCCGGTAATCATTTGCCTACCGAGCAGATGCCTGTACCAGTGAGCCATCGCTGCGACGGTGCTTAAAAGTGAATTATACAGTCAAACCGTCCGTATTGCGCAACCGCTACACGACAACTAGCCTAATTTTAACCCGCCCGCCAAAGCATCCGGACACCCACGCCACCAAAGTCACTCATGTGGAATTTCTGATTAGTGGTACTTGTTAAAACAGTGGCTTAGACAATCAAGCGAAATTCAACTTACCCAAACTATTCAAAATTAGCCAGTGGTCAAAAAATAGAAATCCAGTAAACAAGAGTGATTATTTTCAAAGCAGACGCAGTCACCTTGCGTAGGCTTACTTGCACCAGGTGCGCGAAATATCCTATCACGTGAGAAACACACACACCTACCCGATTTGTCTGGATTGATTTGGTCTCGGATTTCATCCAAATCCTTTTGCAAAGTTTCATGAGTGCGTGAGATCAAATCACGATAGCGCATCAACATTTGTAATTCGTTTTGTAGTTTTCGCACCTGCAAATGTAAAAGGAAGAGACAAGGGCTTCAATATTCTGGACGATATTTTGGACAAGAATCCTAATCGATTTTAGATCTGGTCCTCTAGATGAACGTAATTTAGCACTGTCGAAAAATAGTATGCATGAAAGCCGAGCTGGTTCTCGGCCCGGACATAGTCGCATTGATCGAATTCCTTTGCGGCACATTTAACAAGACAGACGTACTTCCTATAGACGCATGGTCTCTGTTGGTCTGAAAGCGGTATTCGATCTAATCGACCATGAGATTTTCTGGCACTTCCCTTATTGAAGGGAATGTCATAGAGATTCATTTTCCTCTTCCAGTAATTGTGCGCAAACAGTAGAAACCGGGCCTGTGCATATGAGGATCTTTCACTCGAATTTACCATGTGAAGTGCTGTTCGTCAAGGTTGCCCTTTTTATCCCTTCTTTCCAACTTTGGAATCGAAATGATTATGGTAATAACTGCGTCCGCGAAAAGTGGCACTGATATTTGCTCAGACAATAAATTGTCCATCTGGAGTACACTGATGATATTGGGAGTCTGAAGGAAGAACTACGTAAGTTGTAGGCATCCCTCGACGGCCTCAAGGATAATGTAGCACCTTTCAAGGGTAACACGATACCTCCAGACTGCATTGATTCAAAGTTAAACTTTATTCTTACAGGAAAATAGCTGAGTGAGGCATACAACTTTTGTTCTTCGGACGAGTACCTCTCGGTAAGTAGTCCTATATCGGATGAAGTGTTTTCGCGTACAGATAACGCTCGACTGGCATTCACTTACACGAAGCATCTGTGGCGCCGGCGCGATATCCGATTATTGATCAAAATTCAGTTGTACATAGCGGTGCTACACGGCTCAGAAACATGGTCGCAGTGAACGGAAAATAAGCAAACACTGTCAGTGTTGGAGCACCGATGCATTTGTGGTATTCCTGGAATGCGGTACGAGGATTTTATCAACAATGTTGAGCTATTAGGGCATAAAATTCAATTTTTAGGGCAAGCACTGCATACAAATAAGTTTAGGTGGTTGGGTTATTGTTATGCGCTCCCGTATACCGCCTTCCATGATTAACATTGCCATCCGAGTCAAAAATCGACACGAAGACGGGCAGATGTAGTCTGTCCGTGACATGGCTACAAGGTTAGATTTCCCAGTCAAGATTCGCGTCATGACCTATGAAAGATGACTGCAAACATCACGCAATATGGACAAGTACGGCAATCAATGGCGTATCTGTATGATTAGCCTTAGCGATCCAGTTCCACGATCTTCGAGGATTGTGTGATCGACCTGAACTGCACAGATGCACAAAATGCAACGTGAACCCAATCCCAGTAAACGTAAAAGACTGCATCAATAATTACACTATCAAACCGACGTGGCGATTTATCGGATAGGTGGTACATCTCTCGCCACGACAGCCTAAGGTTTTGGAGAAA
>LUCM01000154.1:0-46941 GCA_008360955.1 Fasciolopsis buskii
CCGTTGCTACCCGTTCCCTAAAATATCTAATGCTTCTGGGCTATTTTTTGTTAGTCTTTCTCCTGTAGTCCACTAGTTAATCCATCTATTTTTTTGTGTCCTTCCTTCGCTTGCCATAACTTGTCGCTTATCTTCTCTGGATTGAAAGTGTTCACCCAGTTACAATGACGACATCTCTGAATTAAATTTTGTATACATTTGCAATCTCTTTCTCTTCCTTATGACTTCGTCAAGTTTGCAAGTCTCGAACGAAGATGTTTGACTATTTTGCCTAGATGTGTTGGTGAAAAATCACGATGTATTTGCATACCGCGCTCGATTTTGAGTCTCTTTGCATATGATAAGCATTTGGTTGCTCGCAAAATGCTCCACCAATATTCTAGAAGATTCAGATCACCTTCTGTGTATTAACCTTACCCAATTGATATCCCATCCAAAGACTAGACCCAAATTCACGTTGCTCGATTCCAGAACAACTGCTTATCGAACATCAGTGTTTTCCATGTTGTGCCGCGCAGTTTTACCTATCGATTGATCAAGAGTGATATTGGGTAAGCTTTTTCTTGACCTTTATTTCTCCAGTAATGCGATTACATGAATTTTTGGTCACTTTTTGCTTTTCCCAAATCACCCATTACAATCAAGGATATTTTTCCCATTGAGGATATATTGCGTGCTCTTCCCGTAAAGCATAAAAGCAGCACTTGTATTTGTACATGACGTAATAAGTTAAAACATTGAGATCCACAGAGGGCTTTGTAAAGTCTTGTTGTCATTTGCCTAACGATAACAAATACGGTTGTTGCGGCTTTAATACTTTAATGTCCCTGCACGCAATAATTGATTGTTTATCCAAAGAAGCACAACAAACTCTCTTTTGTTATGAAGATTTGTGAGCAGTTATCCTAATCTCTAGATGTCTGTAAATAGATTCTCATTCATTTCTTTATTCAGTAATTGATTCATTCATTCAGTGTAAAACTTATCTAGCTAACGTTTGTTACTCCTCCCAGAGCTGTGTTTAGTCATAATAAGCCAGGTTAATTTTGATCCTAAGCAACAGCTAACATTATGTTCCGCTCACCACTGGCCACCTGGTGAAACTGGTTTTTCAGGTAATCGTATTTTTGATCTAAATTCTAGGTTTGTGACTCACTTGTCACTAAGTCGAGAAATGTGGCCAAGCCCACCGTTGTGCGCACGGTCATGAATGAAAGCTGCTATTCAGAATCAATTCAATGATGGTACGGCTCGGTTTGAGATCTTCCTGTCGACGATGTAAATGTGTTCACCTGTCCCAAGAATGGAGCTCCTATCCACACATAACCTTAAGACGTGATGGATACTCGTAACTGAGCTTCCTCTAAGATTGTCCCATTTCGTTTTTATTAGATAATACTTAACCCATCCAAGTCAATATCTAGGCGCCTGAAAAGCTGTTTTCCCACCACCATATAATCCAATACTCAAACCAGTTAGATACCTTCTTTGTTAGGCCTGGCTGAATTATTCATCCAGTTTGTCACACGATCACTTGGGATATCGCCTGAATTCGAATTTCCGCATTCGACCCGACTCATCTATTCCCCAATGAAATTCAGGTCGGTGGAAACTTGAGGTGATATAAACGTGTTGGTTGGTGGTAAAGTCATAGTTGCACAAATATCAACGGGATCAGTTTCCTCTGTTCAGTACTATCACCTGACTGCGACGGTTAGTAGTTTGGTTGTCATAAATTTTACCTCCTATGTTATTGAATATCAAACATTTGCCGGAAACATACAACAGTGAATTTGTTAGATTATGCAATTATCGCTGCAAACCAGAGACATGTCAGCGGTTGCTTGTGGTTTAACACATGTTGTTCCTTTTACCCCTATATCAGTTCTATCGAAAGCAGTGTGTGCGGTGGATAGATAAAAGTAAAACTTTTCGTTCATAGTCGTTCCATAACATCCAAGTTGCTCTAGTTTTGTCTTTCTGCCTAACTTCGTCAAATGTTTCAAACAATTGTCAATGTCAGTTTTCTGAAATACATTCCTTCCGAATACTGAACATCATTTATGGTGGTTGATAATAGATTGAAACATGACTATCAACAAATCTTTCGGGGATAGGACTGATTTAGTTGAAGTAATACAGGTAAGGGGATACCATTCTCGTTTGTGCTATAACATCGATCTTGCTTGATCGTATCGGTTACTAATTCATCTGAGCAGCCATGACTGTTGAATGATTTCGAAAACATTGTAGTTGCTACCACGCGTCTGATGTTTACAATAAATCTTCCACCATCACATTTGTTACCCCCGCGCTGAATTGGTGATTCGCTTAGGTGTACGTGGACGCCAGATACTCCAAAAGTTCAACTGTGTTCCCTCGACTTGTTCTGAACTGCGGGATGGTAGAGAGAAGACAGCCAAGACAGATATTAGCAAATGCAATTGAGATAGATCACAAGCACAAATCTTCTGTGTCCGGATGCATATTCTTAGAGAACAAAATAATTCGGTAAAAGTGTGAATGCCGACGGTCAACAGGAACCGAATGTCAAGGGTCTACATGCGGCTCGTATAAAGAGTCAATCTTGAAAAAAGAAACGAGAAATTTTGGCATTTTTGTAACAGAACCATTATCTGTGCTGAACTGGTAAGTAGACGACGTATATGGTGAAACCATATCTACGAAACTGTTTGGGAATCTAGCACAAAGTGTAACACTGACAACTTCGCAGAAAAACGCATCAACAAAATTGTCTTTATTTGTGCCTATATGGGCTTTTATATGCACAGTTCTCGATATTTACTTAATGAATGGATGCACAAGTCACATCGTCAAAATCAGGAGGCCAAAGGTTGGAACGAAACAAAATGTATAGTTACAGGAACCTGTGGCGCTGTAGGTTTTGACTGACTCACAATTAGTTAGAAGTCGAGCTAAATAAGGAACACTCAACTCTCCACAGATATTTAGGCTGGTGGATATGAACCGGAAAGTCGAAACTATGTGAACGTAAGAGCGGCATTTAAAAGATCGTTGTGCAAAAGTTAGAAGAGATCCAAAAGAATTCTTTGTAAGCTTTGGACCGACAGATAGATGGTTGTCACACAGTTTGGTGGATATTTCCCTCTAGTGGCGTGAAATAAGCATCGGCGGTGAGTGGCAGATCCAAGTGAAGGATTCCGATGTCCTTCTTGAAAAACTAGCAAAGAACTACGGGAGAAAACCGACACTGGGAGGAAAGCAAATCGGGGAATTAAAGGTAGATGGTTCTTCGTTCATCCTGAAGGTTCCCTAATCATTTTACCCAATGAGATAATCCTCTATGATCCTTTGCAAAATGAGAGATGTGAAATGACCATCTTCAGCTTTAGCAATAGTAGTTCTTTCATATCTGACGGAATCTATCACACTGAATGGAACGTGTTAATGACAACAGAGTCAAACGGCTAAGCAAACTGAAGTAACGTAGGTAGACGTTTGATGCGCTCTGATCAAATGAGGGTTAAAACAGGTCGAAAAGAATAGATTTGGGGAGAGGTATTTTGGAAAATTTCCTTGGTTGCGGATACAGACTAACACAGACCAACATTGTCAATACATCTGGATATTTGGACAAGAAAATTCAATTATGGACCGCTGGTGTTTGATGAAAACAATAGGGATTAGCTTTTTGCAGAAATCCAGAATAACTTACAAAGGTGCAGGTGACCCTGAGCCTACACTTGTAAATTGAGTTCTGTTGGTACAATATTCTGCCGGTCAACCCGTGGGAGCTTGGGACAGTCAAACTGTGCTAGCTTACGAGTGAAAAAGGACAATGGAACATAATCGAAGATGGAAGAGAAATCTGATAAACCAACATGGTCGATTTTTTAGGATGTATCGGAGGATGTGATGATTTGACAAACCAAAGAGGTGAAAACTCGAGACGTAAACCTGTTTGATTCACAGATTAACTAAAAGGTTTGTCTTGTACGCTAACTAAAATTATTCGTCTTTGGACAGCACCCTCCGTTAACCTAAGATCACAAGATGTAAGGCCAATGGGATGAAAAATTTTGGCTAGATTATTGAAGTTGGCAGATTGGGAATGAGAAAAATGGTGGCAGGTTGGCAGCAGTCAGGACTAAAATAAGCACGTAAGGAGGTTTTGGGATTAGAAGCACATATGTCGGCAAGAGAAGCTCTATTGTTCTTCAGGAGCTGCGAACGCAGACCATCAGAAGTTGCACATGTGACTATTTCGGTCAAACAAATTCGTTTGAATACTTCTTCCATCGAAAAGTGTATTGCGTTACCTTATTCATCTGGATGTATGAGTCCTCATCTGTTGCTTTGTGAAATCTAAAATACAGATCTTGCTTTCAGTCGTCTCATAAAAAATCAAAATTTTACCTATCCCACATACGCTGTTTCGGAAGTGATCGGCATAAGACCAGTCTTTTCTTTGTATTTCCTTCAACTTTAAGGATGAGATTTTCACGATTTTCTGAGAAGCTCGTAGTTTGTGCAAGCATTAATTTGGTTTCTTTGATGTCCTTAATGGGCAAAGCAATAAGTCCGTTGCGAGAAAATGCGTTTCAAGGAGAAACCAAATTTGAAAATACAGACTGATCATACCTATGGAAAGGTTGATATTAGTGTTCAGAAATTCACAAGGCATATGATGTCGTTGAAGACAAATGTTTTCCCCTGGCAAAATTGCTCAGTGGCCCTTTCGTCTGCTCAGACCATCTGAAGGAATGAGTGCAGTCCAGAGAAAAATGTGGCTTTAAAAGTAGTACACAATGGTACCGGATTGAGATTGGAACACGTAATGTATTAGAACTAAGAAATCCGGAAAGAATCGAAAAACGGGAAATATGGGCTTCAATACGAGAATGGGGCTACATACAAAGTCGGTAATTTGGTGGTTCTTCATCCGGAATACTTGAGATGGCACTGAGTATCTAAACAGTTAATATCAGTCAATGACTTGAATGAATAGGTTCAAACATCACTGATCTGGAAGAAATTTTGTCTGCCATCATAACACATAATGTTTTATGACGCTTTGGTATCTGTCTTGTCAATATGTGTCATAGCGGTCGAGGGATGGAAGCGCATCCACAATATGCAAAATCGGTCGCAATTTTTAATTCAAAGAACTCAAGTATGAACATGCAGTCCAGTGCAAGGGATGAAGGATCCGGTAATATAGAAGACAAAGAGTACTCAGTACAGATGGAACAGATGATGTGGCCGGTGAGGTGCACTTAACAGCCAAGAAAAATTCAAAAGAATATTTGAGCAAAAATCATTTCATTTCTGCTTGGCGATGAACAACACCTATATCGGAAAGCAAATCCTTTAAAATGATGGAGTGAAAACACAAAAGGGCTATGCAGTAGTCAGTCTAAGGAGGCTTGTTAGTTGAACCCTGTGCTCACTTTCTGATTTTCTTAACTTCATTTGATTATGGTGCCCATTACCGATCTGTAGATTCGTCAAGGAGATATGACGAACAGAATCGACTCGAGATTCTACCAAATAGTAGCCTTATTGTATGGTGTGATGTCTAATGAACAAAACGTATGTGCCGACGTGAGCTAACTTGACCACAGAGTGCCTTTAGATCGGCACTTTTCTGTATCTTAGACATCTGGTTTCATGCTGAAAACGGATTACAGAGAACGATTAGTGTCTTCGATTAGTTAGTACAATCCAAATGAATGATTTATTAGAAAAAAGTTTACAATGAACAGTTTGTTGTTAGAACACTGAAATGGGATGCATTCAGGTTGTCCGACAGAGTGGGCTAAAACATTTTCCCCAAAAAATAACTACTTCGTGGTTCAACTCGGTGAATAAAAATGGCAGATGAGCGGTGACTGTGTGCGAGATCGTGGCGGATCCCCATGTGTTTAGCGTGCTTCGTGCGGAAATACCATGTAAAAATGGTGACTTTAGTAAACAATGCATGCAAACCATTGCAGCGCTTGCTCAATCAATCACAAGACAAATAAGACAACTGAAGAACAAAGTTGTTAATAAGGTTAATAATGTTTTTATCATTACCAGTATCAAGGGTCACTTCAGACTCAGAGATTCGGCACAACCTACGGTGTAAATACACCCACATACCCTGACAAACTTGCGCGATGCTTTCACTTACGGCCATCAATCTAATATTATCCCACAGCTTCAACCCAAAAATTTTTAGGCACCATCATTTCAGGGGCCGTAATTTGTTGGTTGCGGACCACTGAACTCCTTAACTGGAGGCAAGCGTATTGTTGTTCTGCTATTCCGCATGCCATCGAGCACAGCTCTTGTATCCATGAGGAAAATGGAGTTTCAGCTCTAGCACGCATTCGTCCATTCTAAGTGGAAAATCATTAGTGTCTGCCTTTCGTTTTCGTTCAAAGAACTATTGAATATTATGGGATTTTTATAGCATTTAAGCCTGAAATCGCCATACGGAATTCGATCAGTCACAGTAACGAATGACACTGAATTCAGTCACACCCAAGCTGTGCCGGTAAAACCAATGAGAAAAGCACTGTAAATGAGAAATAAGTTTGAAATTTATTTAACTTTCATACATTTATACGCAAAATTGAGAATATCTTGATGGTTGGAATAAATTCCATTCACTGGCCTTCAAGGACTGTCTGGACTCCACAACCCCTGTCGTTAGGGTTCTAAGAGCAGTGATTGTATCACGTAACTTGCGCGTGAACTCACCACATTTTCCCTCCACGTAGATTCTCTACTGCCCGGAAAGCATGTACAACCTCAAAAATGCAGTCGATTGGGGAAGTCAAGATAGACCAAATGCACGATAGCTGACCAGCCGCACAGTTGTAGCTAGCTGAAAGTGAAATGTTGCATTTCATCCTTGCAAGGAGCTTCCCCGTTAAAATCTTTCTTACTTCCTCACCCAACCAATTTGACGTTGTATTATTCAAAATCGTTGTGTCTAATTAAAATTTACCTACAAAATTCGTAAAGTTCCATGAGCCCATTGAACTGAGATGAGCTTTAAGCTTCGTGTGTGAGTAAAACACGCAGTCATTCTGTGTGCAATCGTTGTGCATTGTACAACTTAGAACTTGTCCAGATTTCTCCACATAATAAAAATACCTCGTCACCAGAAACGTAAATACCGAAGCCGAAGCTTGTGCCCAACGCTTTTCATCAGATGACGATTGGTGTATAAATATCTATTGTGCGCTGAAAATAGTCTGTCGAAATATGATGAAAAGCAGCATTTGGAAACTCAACGAGCCCTGACTAAATAGGCCTTACACTTCATGTATGGATTAATACATCAATGAAGTGATCAAGCAGTTGATTACAAAATCAATTACTTTGTTCATTTGTTGAGCATCTGGACCATCCGATTATCTGCACTTTTCTGTAAGTAATGTAATTTTGTGCCAGTGTGTGCGTCCATGTGCTTGTTTGCGTGTAAGTCAATCGTCAATTTAGATGTGTGCATGATTGTTTGAGAAGTCGAGTGATATCACCTAAAACTGATAATTGCTGCTCATCAACAGAAAATATCATATAAGAATTTAGCAGTTTTCTGACTTATATATTTTGCTAATTCGCAATTAATTTTATTGAATTTATTTATCAGGAGTTCAAAGGACTCCGGTAAACATTGGCTCTTATCAAACTTATTTCATCCCCACCGTTTATTATCTTTCAGTTGAACCTGATAACCAGTACATTCCAACTTGGTTTTCTTCAGTCTGCAACATATCAGCAAACCGGTCCTATTCGTTGCACACGAACGTATCTTGCTTAATAACGGCCGGTCCATAAGACTTGAGTCTCATCTCATTTCTCCGCATTTAATCACGTAAGCATTGTTAGTTTAGGATGCGATTAATACTTGACTAGAAATGAAATATACTGTTTACAAATGTTATGTAAATCCAAACGACGAAATTCAAAATTCTCTCTATTAACCGCTAGATTTCAACTAAGGCTCTGGATGCACAGCGTGATCAAACGACAATAATTGGATGTTGTTATTATCATGATAATAGTCACTGGATTACTGGAGCTATAATCGAACAAATCGTTAATATTTATCATCCAACTGACGACATGATTTCCCAAACGTTTTGGTGGCTACTAATTGAGTAAGTAGTCAAAGTAGAAAACCGAATCTATGGCCGCCTTGAAATAAAGAGCAAGATAAATGGCACCCCGACAAACTGCGTCAAAAGGATGTGAGACAGAATATTGCTCTGTTTGACTTGGCAAACGAAGTGCTGGATCTTGCCATAAACGTAGTATACACTCTTCTGTCAGCCATCGGATGCTACTCAAATTGCTTGCCAAACACCCGTTCCAAGTAAAAATTGGCTGGTTGAGAACACTTAGCTTCCGTCTCCCAGCAATATCACAAATAAGTAGGTTCCAAATACCTTAGGCTGTGATGATGGTATTCGATATACTGAATGGACATGCGCAATCACACTTTGGCTTCATGAACAGTGCAAATACAAGGGTCATAGCGTCCATTAGAGTTGAGCATAATCGAATGGATTGAATAGGTCTGTGTAATCCAACCTTGAGTTGTATTGACGTAGTAAGAACATAGAGATATTTTGTAAAATGGAGATTGGACACAAGGCAAACATTTTAGATTGATTCGCATGAAGATTAGAAAGTTTGGACATTCAAAATTAGATGCAGCCTCAGTGAATGGGATGAATCCCGTCTTTCCATGGTAGAGCTCCACTACACTTAGATCACTTTGGTATTGGGTAAATGATACCGAGCATTACATGAAACAAATGTCCATTTTTAGGTCAGTTTCAACTCGCATGAAAGCACAAAACTGGAAAGTCAGATGTTTGAAAACTTTATTATTTTTAGATTGTTTCCAGTTGTTTTGATGTGATCTTGGTCCCTTAGAAGTGTAAATAATGTTATCCCTCCCAGGACGGGTATGCGCGTCCCATTTTGAACAATACTAAGCAAGCTACCTGAGGTGAACTGACATATAAAATCGATTCGTCAAGACAAAAATAAGACATGTCACAAGATTCAATTATTCCTTTTACTCTTTCCGAACGTGAATGCAAAACATTACAGTTTGTACATGACATTTAGAATAGTACCGTGAATTGATCTAGATGGAGAGTTTCATATGTACAGTTATTAAAAAAGAGGAGTGAAAGGAAAACAAATGTCATGCTGCTTGATGCCGCGGGTCATACTAATGCCAATACTCAGAATCATCCCTTATTGTTTTGAAAGCGCTGGCTGATGCATGCTGATAAGCGTGGCCATGCTGAAGGTCCGCAGTTTTGGATTCGTATTGCTCACTAGCATTTCGAAAGATTGAGTTATGTAAGCCTTGTAATCCGATGCGACCAGATGCTTCGCAATCGAAGTGGCCGGAGATTTCGCTTCTGTATACGCGGTCACGGAGGATTGCGTTTTCGATTTTGATACCCATTTCAGTATGTTCTCTGACACTCTTTGAGTCAAGCAACAATTCGTTTTGCCAATGTTTGCGTCACCGCAATTTCAAGTGAACTGATAGACAATGTGGGAGACATTAGGACCATCAAGACATTTTGGGTGATTTTGGTAGCTTAAACTTTTGTTTGTTTGCAGTAGACGCAACTGTGCTGCTAGCTAGGCATGTCTGCTGACCAACGCGAGATTTGTTTTAATTCGGTTAAAAACTGGTCATCTCTAACTGGCAAGGCAATAAAAACGTGCCTTTTTTCTGCTGTGGTCAGTTTTTGCATGATTTCTTCTGAGGTGAAACTGGGGCATTGTAAGTAATGCCAGCCTCAAATGAATTTAGGGCACATGTTGCGCTGCAGCTTTCAGTCGGGACGTTTGTTTGGTAAAATACCAAGACAGATAAAAGGTAGTCTTTTTCTTCTTCGCGAGAATTAGGAAAGTTGGGAGGAATAGAACTCGACCAGTTTGTCAAAGGGATAATGTTTTATTCATCAGTCAAAATTTAGATGTCGTCAACGAAACGTTTGTAAGGAGGGAATTTCAAAATATTCTCAAAAACGTTTCTTTCGATGATACTTACGAATACGTCCGTTAAGGTTGGACCCAAAGGGATTCCCGTGAACACATTGTCAATTTGTTTCAATGCTTCCTGTTCAAAATTAAAACGAACCTTCTCGGTTCATGAATGAATAAAGTCTTTACTGTGTTCAACGAAAATGGGTAAACGAAAGTAGTGCGAGAAAATAAATCAGGTGTAAAATCAATTGTTTCACGAAGAGATACCTCAGTTGAGAAGATTTTGTCACCATTAACTCATGCACTTTCGAACAACTTCGAGAGTTCCGTTGAATCGTTTAAATAAACTGATGTTGATTGTCTTCTAACGGGGCAGTAATAATAATAATAATAATAGTTTCGTGATACGCTAAGCTTTGCATGCATAATATGGGTTTTAATTAAACTTTAGGCTTGTGAATTTTCGGTGAGTTCCACAAATAAGGGTTTCGTGTTCTTATTGTTTATAACCTTTTAGACGAGTCTTTTGATATAGAACCGTATAGGAATAGAACTTGAATCTCTCTCGATATCTGTGTTCCTACTAGGAAATTGTCCTTCGTAGAGTAGCCTGGCTTGAATCGATGCAAATCTTCGATTATACTATTCATTTCATCTATGTATCCATTCCTTTTGACGATTAGGACGCCTGATCCTTTATCCGGTTGGGGAATCTACAAATCGCTAACCTGATTGAGTTCCTTAATGGCCTATCTATGTTTTGGTGACGGAAAACCATTGGTGTGTGGGAACAGAAAAGCACTGCTCATCATAGGATTTAATTTCTGCAGAGCCGGGAAGAATGTCTACCATGCAAGAAAACAGTCTTACATCCATGAAATTCAGTCCAAAGAAATCAGGCAAGACAGCGATGCGCCGAACGCGGTTCTAATAAGTTTACCGTTGGAATTTATTTCCACCGAGCAATCTAGTAAAACAGATAGTAAGACAATATATGTTAGATAAGTACACTAATACTAACTGTGCTTGGAGTTGCACATATTGGTATTTATAGAAGACTGTGGAAATTCTGGGCGTTTGACTGGTCCTAATTGAACCCAGTTCAGCTGCCTTGATTGAAAGCAGTTAGAAGCTGTTTTAGGTTATGCACCGATGCACGAATATCAGGAATAATGACCAAGCGTAACGGCTCTTGACAACGCGCAGAAAACGAACTGCCATCTGTTTAAATTTGGCTTTACCGTCGTTAGTCCATTTCAGCTTAAAAACCGCCAAACGTAAAACAGTATTCAATGAGAAAACGAAATGCCGAAGTGAAATGGAGTGAACGAAGTGAATTGTGGGTGAGAAGCAATGCAGTTCTGGGGAAATTTTAACTCAGCAATCCGATTCTTTCAGGCAGCCTGTTTTACCATTTTGAGTCAGTAAAACTCCACTGTGTAGACCACGAAACATTGGAACGTAACCGCCATGAATTACTTCAATAAGCGTTCTAGAAGATTTGCTTCTTCTGGCTCGATAAGGAGTCTTGTTTTATGCATCCCTAATTTCACATGCATTTTGTCGACCGGTAATTCTAAGCGATGTGCGAAACTGGCAGCTTCCCTCTGTGCCAATCATGGTAACCTGTTTTGCTTGCCATTTATTGCAGAACCATTATTCTGGGTTAAATTGATCTACTGTGAAATAGAAAATCACGTTTGACAGAGAGGGTAAGATTACGGCTTTGCCTCGTAATGAAGTCCCAGGAAACCTCTCCTTTTATATTCAGTCAGTAAAGAGTTTGAATGCATTAAGCGAAAATACAAGCTACACAAATGTCAAGATTTCAAGTGCCTCAACACTTGTGGTCAAAATGCTACCGGAACAAGTGGAAAGGAATGGTGTGCACGATCGCCTTTTCTCAACGGGATGGTGTAAACAAAACACGTGTGCGCATATTAGCTCGTATTACCGACTCAATCATAACGTTTTATAAGTCTGCCAACAGTTTACACTATATCCTGACGCATTTACTGGGGGATTGGCAGTACAAATACCAACATAGTGGAAGTGGCATCCATTCATACCTACTCTGGCACTCAACTCTCCTATGTAATATCTACCACCTTAGAAATTAAATCTTTCTCATCAAGCAAAATCTTCGAACTTCTGTATTCTCCAAAACTTCATCCACTTTGGTCCAGACGATCTGTCTCCCACCCTCCCTCATAATGCACGCAATTTCTCCTATCGATATTTTTACTGTCATTATCAACACATCCTTCGTTACCGTTTCACCGCAGACCCTTGGAAATATGGATTCGTAGTTACCTCAAATTTTATGAAAGCGATTAGGTCCCACGGCTATCACCTCTTTCACGTCCGAATTTAAACGAAGGTGCCATCTTTAGTCGTTTATGTTTATCTCTTGTCCTCCTTTGTAAAGCTTATAAATTCAGTGCCTACATTAATCGTTTGTCTGTTGGTCCTCGTGTTCAACTACTTAAATATTAGCACAATATCAGTCTCTGTCAGTCAATCTCGAGCCAGTCGGATTTTGTGTCCGCGATATGAAATTTGCGTAGTATTTAGGCCTTTGTCGCTTGTGGTCTCCATCCTATTGGAACTGTACAGTTTCAGTACACGTTCACTCCTTCTATCTCTCCTTGCCTTATTGAGCATTCAGTAATTAATATGGTCCGGATTGCCAGATTTGAATCTGCATGTACTCATCGCATTCTCCCTCGATGTGGAATCTCTACTGTCCGCAAAGCATGTACAACCTCAAAAATATAATGGGCAAGCACGTTCACTCCTTCTATCTCTCCTTGCCTCAGTGAGCATCCAGCAATTAGCATAGTCCTGATTCCCATATTTGAATCTGTAAAATGCTTATTTTTTCAATTGCACCATTTTTCTACCATCCTTTCATACTGTTCACTATGTCGGATGAATAATACATTGTCTGTCTTTTCAAATCGCTGGGCTTAGTCTTGCTGGAGCAGCCTGAATTGCCATTAGGGCCTTCTGATCATCATAATGTCCACCTCAGTTTATTGCTTTGCTATCCGATTGTCCTCAAGGAGCTATTCAAAATAAGTAGGTTACTTACTTTATAAAGGTTTGTTTGCCATTAGTCGTGTGACTTCTATTGCTGTCGATCGGCAAATGGATAAAATGTGAGGCTTCCATATTTATATACGTGAAAAAATTGCTAATACTTTGCACGATGAATTGCCTTCCTGTAGTTATCAAAATTCCAACATTATATATTTATTACAAATTCTGGTTTAGAGCTAGGAAATTGTAAGACAGTTACGTTCAAACGTTCATAGTTTCCCTTCATATTCACATTTTATTCGTTTAAATGTGGACAGCAGGAAAATGGAGATATGACTGTCATAGCAAGGCTTTTTTCAACGACCGGTTTCTTTACAATTTGGGAACTAATAATGGATTTTTGACCCACTCTCATGTATTTATCTTCACGAGTAGAAGACCAAGGGCTAATTGGTAAATGATTCATCATATGGGGATAACGCCCAACTCAACATATAAAACAAACAAAGCATTGATGCTTCCGTTGCCTACTTCCACTATATCTGTCAGTACTCGACAGCTGTACATGCCCATCAAACCTTCTGTTGTCTGCTCACTGTGTGAATCATCTGGTCCGGGAAGGTATATGACCAACAAGATCCAACGCTGCATAGCGCTCTGAGATAAAATAAACCGTGGAGAACTGCTCTGTTCTGGCACGATACATGTGCAACTGCCGGCTGTTGTAAAAGCTTGTAATGATCTGGATATTGAAAACATCAACTAGTTTCCAGCTGGTATTGAGCTGGCACGACAATTCGACTGAAAGGCATTGCTATTGACTAAAGAAAAGATTCATTTTTAAAAAGCTAAGTACCTCACGTTTGTAAATGCATTCAGTACTCAATTATAAAACCCATTTTTCAAAGCTCATCATGCGAAAACATCTGGCCAGCCTTTTGAAATTCTCTGTCACGGCCGCTAACTCAAGAGAATTTAATCGATTGTTTCAGTCCTAGATAAGTAGTGCTATGATCAATCAGGCAAAAGCAATCTAACGGCCTCCGTCCGGTCAACTCGAATTGCTTTTTGCCTGTCACCATGAAGTATTTTATATAGGTTCGTATAGGTAGAAGCAAATTAATCGATTGCTTCCAGTTAATCGAGCTCATTGTTCATTCGTTGGTCTTGTTTTTGAGCAAAGCGTAAGTTTGCCTCCGAAATTGACACGGAAACCAAATCATTTTCACTCGCTAATGGAGGGGCAATATTTTTCCACCGGTGGGATGACTGGATATTTCACATATGACACTTGTGGCTTGAATGGCAGCTTGATACTCATCGAAAATCCGTGCCCATTTGTACAGAGCCACGGCTTGTTCTGCAACATTCGGTTCAGTATCGGCCCAGTTAATTGATTGATCATTGTCATTTGTGACTAAATCGGCGTAACCCGGGTCCCCGACACGCCACCCTGCCCGAAGATTGGACGAGCGATTCAATGTCGCACTCCAACTGGTGTATGCGAATTCCAGGTTGGAAAATGTAGAATACATTCTTGATGAGTGACGTGCAGGAATAAACAGTCGCAGTTGCCGTCTTAAGCCCTCTTGCTCGCAGATTTTATGAACATTGCAATAGTTGGCGTTTTGATTTATCTGTATTAAACAGACATTGTTGCCAGCGTGAACGAAATCGTTTGGGCAAACACTGGTGGGTGCTCCAATGAGAGGCAGTAAATAGGGATTTAACAACGCACTCAATGCGATAATAATGATGCTGGCGTATTGAGCATACATGACAAATCAAGTCGAGATAATAAGTGCTACCCTAGGCAACTGACAAGCATTAATGCAACCAACTGGATGGAATTTAAATAAATACCATAGCAATGAAGTTAGATGAGATTTAGACACGAGTGGATGCACTCAACGATTTGTGATTGGTCGAAAAGGTGTATCCACAAATATATTTTTCATTGGCATATTTTATATCCCTCCCACTGCGAAAATGCTATGCTCCATCCCTGTCGAATGATCTTTATAATGGAAGGTACTGGAAAGTTTTTGTTTTCCTGGCTGAATAACAAGTCGAATGCTTTTTACGTCCTCTTTCTCCCATATCAGGATTCGCCTCGTTGCGCGCACTGTCAGGTCCGGAAGGGACAGCGAAGAAAGTGCTTTTGCTGCAATGCACCAGGTATGGATTTCAATATGCAGACGTAATTTCTAGCTGTGATAAGTGATCGAAAGCCGCACAACTAATGCTGGACGTAGTTGATTTTTCAAATCAAAAAAGATCGAATGAATCCAGACAAAATGCGCCTGGTATCACACAGATGCATCTCTCAGCATTGCATCATCGAGGTTACGTATGAAAGAGAAGGACAAAATTTTCGAACACTAAGTATATCTTATCAAACTGAACTGCGAAGCATCTCGTATTGTTTTATTCCATTGATTGCCTAAAGCAAGCACTATTAAGTGACACAGTTAGACCGTGCACCGAACAACCACGGAATTTAACTTCGGTCCTAAAATGGGTTGATGAGATCTGCACAAGAAACACAGTTTATATTAATAGGCTGGGTTCAAAAGTTGGGTTAGGTTGGCGTATTGTCATGACTTTTTTGAAGGCCACCATCTTCGATTATAGTGAAATAAAATTACAATAGATGAAATGACGTCAACTTTGAGTTTCGTTGTTATCAAAGGATCTCAACTGATTGTCGCCGGTAACTATTAGGATATCTGTCCACAGTGTTTTGCATCATCTATTTATGCAGCCACTTGATAAAATGTTTGGAAGTCAATCGTACAATTTTATTTGCCTTGCCGCTTAACGTTTTTACCTTCCCAGATTTCAGACTGATGATTTCAGCGATCATTTGTACAGTTCCCTTTTCATTCTTCCCACTCAGATTTCACTTTTAAGGGGAAGAGGATCATGAGTGCACTTTAAATTCAGGCTGAAGGCTTGGAAGCAATACAAGGCGCATGTATCATATCCTCTGAGATCAGTCATACAGGATACGTAAAGCGGCTTCCATGACCACGAAACCTGAAGTGATACGGAGTCAAATGAGTTCCCAATGGGTCAGATGTAGCCACAAACCGACTGACAGCGGGCTACCGACTGGCATATCAGTGAGAGTTTGTAATGTCTATCAAATCAGCAACTGACTGGCTTTTGTGCTACCCTTATTTACGTAATAATTCGAACAATTTAATGAAAATGCAAATCCTGATATGTCGTTTTGTTTAGGATGCAAACTACGCATCAATATTGTGTTATTCTGTTTCCATACGGATAAATGGAAGAGATTTTTGGTTCAGATTACAGCGTGTGGCGAAAATAGTCTGTAATGCCCATTTTACCTCCAAAAACAATACCTCAGATTTTTTGACTCCATTTCGTCATTTGTTCTTCCTATTTCTTGAGGTAATTCTATATGTTATTGCAGATGATTTAAATCGCGCATCTACACTACTGCTGACCGGAATCGATCTGACCGACATTCATGTTTACGTCACCCAAACAATTCCATTTCAGACAGGATCATCACCAGCTATTTCCGATCGTTTCCTCTGACGTTATGCACGCCCATTTCAAAGATTATTAATATTCTGCTTCTATCAAGACCCAAGATATACTTTCAATACGTCTTCCGTTGTTTCAACCGGGTATGGTAAATCCAAGTTAATCTCCGTGATATTTAGTTCAGTAACACTGCACTTGTTCAAAATAAGTTTCACATACTTCTCATTTTCATTTTGATCACTAAAAATTTGCCGATGGCATGCGTGTCAAAAAGATAGCAAATGCCATCACGGA
Organism: Fasciolopsis buskii; assembly: GCA_008360955.1. Lineage (NCBI taxonomy): Eukaryota > Metazoa > Platyhelminthes > Trematoda > Plagiorchiida > Fasciolidae > Fasciolopsis > Fasciolopsis buskii. The sequence continues at coordinate 16,855 of LUCM01000154.1, forward strand.
TGTTTATTGTACCCTCAAAACATTATCCACGTTAGGTGGAAGCAACTTTTCTCGGTTACTGAAATCTATACAGAGGCATCGCAGTTGATAAGTGCTTTAATTTCCCCCTTCAATCCAGCCCACGATAAGGCTTGAAATCAATATTAGCAACAAAACTTTCGTTGAACAACTCCAAAGTGGTAACGATAACGAAGCACCATGGCAAGGCTTTTGATTATTGTGAGGGAAGAAGAGGGACATGTGAAATGTTCTGCGCAAAATATTTATGGTGCCTTCATTACTCCTCCCAATTATATACTGATTTCCCATCAGTGATTTTTAGCATCGAGATCGGCACTTAGATCATAAACGTTTTATCATCAGCCTAAATTATATCAATAATAATCTGTCTGCCCAGGTAAATTTATAGTATTTCTGTCCTAGATTAGAGTGCGACCTTCAGAATAAGACAAACTTGAAGTTAGCTATGACCACGAGTTTGAACTAGCAATGTCCCAAATTTTAACAGCGTTGCTACTTTCGGCAATAATTTTAGTGTTAGTAACATAGTTTTGAAACATCATTTAATTAAAAATATTGCCAGATATCGTGATTTTGATGTGGTTATGCTTAATTCAGATTTTGGAAATTCAACATTAGCCTTTCCATTTATAACCTCGTTCTTTACTAGCTTTTCTCATTTCATAAAGTTTAGTGTTAATTGATGCAATTTGCCAACCATTATCAAGCTGTCTTTGACTTCAGTGAATACCATGTCCAAAATTAGTGTTCTTTTTGGTCAACAGCATTTTGATGGGGTCCCCTCCACTATGAAGATGAAAAATGACAAGAAACCTCCTTTTCTGGACTTGATGGTAAGATGGACAGCCAGCGGAACTCTGAAGACTTAGAAGCATCTCAAACCTATATCCACGGAGCAGATGCCACGGTTTCAGAGGTACCACCTAGAAGTTTAAAAAATCCTTGTTTACTAACGAAAACTAGCAGGGAAACATATTGTACCAAAATGGAACTGCGAAAGTTAGAATAAAGCTACCAGTTCAAGAGGTTTCAACAAAACAGTTAACCATGAAACTTTGTAAGAAGAGCCACAAACGAAATGAGGATGAAGCAACTCAAAGAGGAAAATTTGATAGATGGTAAAAACCTCAATCGTATTTGTATACAATGGTGATAACCATTTGCACTTTGTTCTAGGGACCACTGGAGTGGCCACAGGGATAAGTCCTGACTGTTTTTTCATCTGATCTAAAGCACAGTGCAGTGGGTTTGGCTGATTTATTTGCTTCTCTAGGCAACGCATCGTTAATCTTATTCTCTAACCTTCACTGCTAGAAAGCCGCCATCATTGTTCTAATTTTACAGCCGATGTCTCGGGTAACTTATCTTCAGAATTCAAGCCATTCATTTGGGAAAACTTTCTACTAATTGCTTTCTTCATCCTTTTTACAAGACAATGAGTGCAACTGCTTTTACCTTATTGCGTTTGACAGAATCACCAGCATGATGTATGCAAAATCTGTTCAGTACAATGTGCATTAGGGTAAATTGTGAAAAGCCAAACGGAGTTATTTGTGTGATTCTGAACAATTTTACGATGTTGAACCTTGAACAGCAAGTTAAGATCGATAATCACAAACGGTACCATCTGCGCGTAGCAATTCGTGTATGCTTTCTGAAGCCACACTCAGACTGAGAAATGCTCACTCAGTTTCCTGTCAACATCCATTTGACACGGTCGTTATTGGATAATAGAATTGCAAAAAGGCAAATGGTTTGAGCCGATTACCAAACCGAGCAAACAGAGCAGCATGGACCGTCCGTTTTATACTAAAAAGCGACCTTAACCACGTAAGACGGACCGCTCAGAAGACCACTGCGTGTGCTGATGAAATGTGCTACAGTCACAGTGGCGCGGATTTGACTGGCTATTTCCATGAAGGCCAGGTTGCCTCTCCGTCTAGACGAGATCTGCATACATCTGACACCAGTGTCTTTTCTGGGGATGGTGGAGAGTGCTGAAAGCCAATTGTCGGTCAATACAAATTTACGTACCTATATAAGAATTTCACATGGTTGGTATTTCGTAAACGTTGCATGAATACAGACAACGTACTAGTGAAATTTATTGTCACTACATACAAGTGATCGGTGGCACCTATCCAACTATGACCAATTTGAGCAGTTTCAGGTTCTCTGGGGTGTCGCAAGATAAACCATCTTTAATCGGCCCGTCAAATGAATTAAACTGATCTATATTGCCTTTGAATCAATCCCATTATAAGAGTAGCACTACTAAAAGTGCGGAAACCATGAACAAAATAAGCAAAAGTCCGTTTTTTTAAAAGGTAAGCGATCCCGAAAAAAAGAAGTGACAATGCAACCAGCAAAATTCGTTATAGATTTGGTGAACAAGTTGGACTAATTCAGCTTAGTTTATGCAGTCATTCGCTTAGGCAACAGAAAACATACGTTTCTTTGGTGGAAATTACAAATCATCCTTAAACTCGACTGACAAGGTACTAAAGGCAAGTGGCTTGCTTAAGGTTCACTGGAACGTTGGAGAACAAATGTTTTGCATCTCTGTGACTGAGCTGGTTTTACAATGCAAGAATGTTAGAACTCCCTGTATGAATATAACCAAAAAAATGCTTTGAACTCTTCCGAAAATCAAACGCTCAGTCATTTTGCTGTCTGTGAAATTACATTCCATTTTTATCCTAAGTCCGTGATCTCTAATCACACACAATTGGGGTTGCCTTTAATGCAGTGGCAAATCACATTTTGATGTAGAGATGTTTTCCTTAGATTGCATGATGTAATTTGCTTCAGTTAGTAAATGTAAAAAATGAAGGTTTTAAGCAAAACTGATGAAACAAATTGCGCGCAGGGGTGCCCGGAACATTTTGTTTTGCTTACACTAGAACTAAAACGAACAGTATTTAATGGGAATCACCCGACAAATGTCGATTCAGCGGCCTGGTTTTTCCAGACATCATCGGTGCATTCTTCCTAACTAAGCACAACCGAAACGGAATAGAGTATTGTGAGGGGCAAATGAGTGTGCATTCCAAAGCATTTCATGGATATATGTCATTTGCAGACAAATCTTGGTAACAGGTTAACAGGAATTGTTTTTTTCACAACCAGAAATATAAAGCTCAGAAGAATTGTGACCAAGAGAAATGGAGTAAACATAAGCAGCAAAGTCAATTGTAAAGAAGAAAGAAAATTACTAATTTTACTCAAACGTTTCCCCACTTGCATCACCTAGAGAAAAGTAATTTTGCGGCTTTATCTATCATCAGTTTACTTCTTTCGTGATTTGGAAAAAATTTGAACTGCAGAAGCCAATCAGAACCAATTTATTTTACGAATTACCAATTCAATACCGGCTATCATTGTTACTCGCTTGTGTTTATAAAGCGCGCTCACGGTGATCACGCGTATAACCTTGTGGCTTCTGGACGTGGAGTTCACGATTCCAATTGTCCCACCACTGGTGAACTTTCCAACCTACAGACCTTGCATTGTCTACAGTCCCCTTCCTGAATGTAATGTTCACTTTTACGTAGTTAACAAATAATGTAAAAAACATAGAAGGAAATTGATCTTACTCTGAACTCCGATAGGATACCCTTCGATAGGATATCCTTGTGAATATGCTCTCTTGGCTTGCTTTTACATGGGCATAGCTAAACTCAGTACTCCAACATGCACACACTCACCTCCTGGCAGATCTAATGCAATAGGAGTCCAATAAAACTTTATGATCCAACACAACCAAGAAACAGACGATACAACCGAGTCCGCATTTCTGCTATTCCATGGGAAGTAGTGAGGCTTCCTGCCAGCCAGCTCTGATCTTTGAAGTCACTAGCTAGCAGATGGCCTGGGAATTCGATCGATATCTCTTTTTGGCAGTCACAGGATTTACTCAATTCTGGCGGATCTCCAGCGTGGTAGAAGAAACAGAGTAAAATTTAATCATTTCAATTCCACAGGCATTTTTCATGAAATGCAGCATTGATAAACGCTGGTTATTTAGATTAGTCGTCCAGTATATCGAGTACGGCATTATGTTTTTGCATCGTACGGTAAAAAGTGGAGAATTTCGAGGTTGATGTGCATTGTTTAGTTGGTTCATTGAACTGCCACGCCAGGACAGCAAAACCTTTGGATACTACCAAGATTCAGGCTGCTATGTGATTTTATACGGAACGCACCTTGAAATAAATTTGCGCCCAGCTAGAAGATAACCCCTGTACTCAAATTGACGTATTTGCCAAATTCTCGGGAAATGTTGCACGGAGCTTCCTTCGAACGAAGCTCACATTGCTGTGTTGTGAATTTCGTTAGATCTAAAATAGTTTCTCCACCACTACCACGATGAATTTCCCTCCATCTGCATAGTTTCAAGTTTTATAATGTCGAACAGACCTCCATCACTTTAACTGTTTGAGAGTGAACAAATATGGAATATGAAGCAAATTATCGATGGATTTATTGTCAGAAATATTTAATTTGCTTACTCTTTGGGGGCCATCACTTCACATTCATCCCTAAGTTGAATTAATATCCGGAACAGATTTTCCTATTGAGCTTGATAATTGTCTACCATGCTTTGCTGTCTTAGAATTTATACTCACTAAGCAACGGCGTTTGAAGTACATACATTTTTCTCCCTTCCGGAACAAGGATGCATGAAATGTTGGCATTAACCTAAATCAGGTTAGAAGAAAATAACAGGAAGCTCGTATCCGATTCCTTTAATGAAACGTAAATAGTGGTTTTGTTCATTTTTAAGGGCCGGATATGATAAAAGACAACGAACGGATTTGGACAGTTTATTATCGCTATGCAATTTGATGACAAATTACCTCACTGATCATAGCTCAGTTTCTCTCCAAAGTGATGTCAAAGTAATCGATTAATACAGAGCGCTTGGGTGGCCTTGACCCAAGTTCAATGAACGTTTGTGTCCAATAGATTTATATGTATTTGGGAATCACATTGCAGTAGAGGAAATAATCAGGAATCTGTGTTTGCCTGTCAGCTACGGGCACAAGGAGCGGACCTATCACCTGGTCTAAACATTTTTAAACTCTATTTCAAAATGATCATCAACATCCACGTGTTGTGTAAGTTGCAGACTATGGATAAATCAGTTAGAACTACTCATCGTGATCTCCTGTCAGGGGATAGAAATAATCAGTTCACTTCAAATGCAACGACTACCTCGTTGAACATGAATCACGAAACCCCTGCTACTAATAATTGTTGTGCGGATTGAAGGCCCACTACAGAAGGGATCACAAAGCAGGACATACTAATTTTACGCAAAACCTTGAGTGGATTTAATCTTGATGAGTGGAAACAGCAGACCAAACGCATTTTTAGAGTAAGAAGATTTCCGAATTGTACGCTTCAAATTCACCTGAGGCACAAAAGGTATGGGTGCACATAGTTAATGCGGGTTAATCTCATTTCTAAAACGGGTATTTATTAAACCATGAATAAAACAATGAGAAATGAGGGAGATTTAAAAAAGGAAGTTGATTTACCTTTGGCTGGAAAAAATCAAATAGATTGGGATAGTCAAAGGGGCTCTTTATGATACTATTAAGCTACTGATATCACAATCGGATGTCGCGTGCTGAAAGTATGTTTGAAAATTCCATTATCACCAGATCTGCACCAGGCTTCCAAGTAACTGAAAATGTGACGATCGAAAAAAATTATTATATTTTGCACCGAGTTATTTCTTCAATTTGTCGCTATTTTCCTCTAGTATTTGGTTAACTGGCCACAGTCCTATGACCACTAAACATAAACCACTGGAAAATGTTTCTCCTTCTTTTTACAAGAAAAACTTTTCTGATGACCCTCCCCGAACGCAGATCAAAAAACTCTTTAATTATTCTATACAATAAAGCCGAATATGTTTTACCATGGTCAATCATCGGCAACTCAGGAAGAAAACACTACCAAGACGTGTTTCATGCTTTTCTATCCCAGATTTTTCAGAACATGTATATGTTTGCTGCTCTCAAAATTGTTGCAAGGCGGATCAAAATCTTTTGCTGCTAAAATATTAGCTCACACTTATTTTAAATTGCAATAACCTGCCAACCGGTAGAAGTTGGTTTTACGTTTAAATCTTATTCCTTTGAAAATATTCTCCTTGCTTTCTGCCTTTAATAGTACCGTTAGCACATCGATGAATTTATTCCGGTTTTTAGGACGTGCAGATGGATTAAAACTGCTTTAAACTGCGGATTATCTCATAATCGCAGAAAGAAACGAAAAGAGGCTTACTTGATAAACTACTGATTAGTAACTCATGCATGCTGGCAACTCCTCCCTTCAAAAATCAACCGAACTTTCGAGTGCTGGAAATATGCAGTAAAAAGGTTTTGAATTCGAGAATGCCATGGACTACAGAACCGAGCCATGTCACACACTGTCTCCGAAAATTGATTCGGAGGACATGGTGGACCTCAAACTGGTAGACTAGAGGCACCTAAACGAGCCGCTTCAGTGGTTGCAGGTTTCATTCATTTTCTAATGCCATCACTGGTCCCCTAAGATCACCTTATAACATTTATCTGACTCGCAGAACAGTGCAAAACGAGGCTGTCCTTTCGTACGTATGGCCAAAGCATGTCCGAATCAACCATTTTGATTCAACTCCTGACTCCAGGACCTAGTGCCTCAAGCCTAACCTTTTAGATACTGACACGCTTATTCCACCATATTCTGCCAATAAAATAAAGAAAACGATGTTCACACTTAAGAAGACTTCACATATCCTCTTCTGCCGATTGTTATGTTTCGAAATAGTAAAGCAATGGCGACGTCATTCCTGCTGCATATATCTGAACCTTGATCGAAATCCAGGTGTCACGCAGACGCCACGGTGGCATCAAATTGGTGAATGTCAATCGGGTGTGCACACATTTCTTCCGGCGTACCACCATTAGGTTAGAAACATCTACCTAAGTAACTAAATCTACCCAGCATAACAAGTTGTCCCACTGTATAAACGAAGTTCGGCTTCGGACCAGTCCAGTCCTGCAACAGCATTTTATACTCCGAACAGGGCAAGATACGATCGAGAAAACCTTGATGCTGACTTAGATGTTCGTTCAGTAGCACAGCATCGTCTGCATATTCCAAGTCAAACAGATTCCTATTTCAGCACGTATCAATCCCACTACTCTCATATGAAATTATGACTACCTCCACATACACCTCCATGACTAAACTGTAAAGAAAAGGTGAAAGATGGTAATCCTGACGAACACTGCGTCTCATGTTGAACTTGGCCACAACGTCGCCATAAACGCGAAATGATTTTCTCTGGCGCATCCTTCAATGAGAGAGCCTCAAAGAACTACACGATCGACTGAGTGAAATAACGTTTCAGATCAAGAAAGTCAGCAATTGTGAGTCTAAGTAACATGTGCTACTGTTTCAAGATTTGCTGCAAAATGAATTTCTGGTCAATGCTATTCCAACCGGGACCGGAATCGACTTGGATCCCACGCAAGCATCTCGCGCGCGCCCTAGAATGATGTAGGCATGCATAATCAAGAAATCTACCACAGCTTCATAATAGCGTTTCCAATAGCGCTCTTTGTTCACGCCTTTTCAGTAATCCCTGAATGTCCCTTTTTTGGATCTGTCACTACCAGACTAACTTTTCATCAAATCACAACAAATTTCCTTGCGTTATAACATTCTGATTCTCTTAGTGCCCAGCTCGTCTGCTCCTCTGTGGTTCACAATTTCGTACCAGTGATTTTTTTAACTTTTACCGCGAACTCGCTATTATTACCGTCAACCAACCGAGTTTCGACAGCATGGCATCCAAATAGATCGAAACATACGACGCATTGGTCCTGTAATACACCCGTGATCCTGTCCAGCTGAAGCATTGCGGATATAGTTAACGATGAAAAATTGAAACTCGTCCGATTAGAATGCAACCAAAAGATCGTGACACACTGCACATAAATTTAAACAATGAGAAAAAAGTGATCATATGCGTTGTGTATCATATTAGAAGGGAGACAGTCTATAAACAAGCATTTTTAAAAAAATGCAGTGGACTGGACCCGACTGAATGGCATTTGCAATGCAGTGACTGGGGAAACAAAGTGACAGACTAAAGAATATCGCGTCAGTTAATGCCAGGGTAAGCTGATACTCCCGGTCAGTAGTGTCTGTGCTTTAATTCCTGGAGGATGCACGCTGGTACGCATTGGTTTAAGATATGTGGTGTGCATAATTACTTTGTGTATTTGCGGGCTATGAGGCGTTGTACGCCATTTTTATTTACAGTTGCACTGGCCATATTTCTCAGCCAAACGGTGAACGTTTTGTTTGGCAAGCACGCATTTGCTTTTTGATGGTCTCTTATATATGACGGATGGTAGATTTTGCATCAATTCATTCCCCTTATATTAGTTATTTGCTCATTTATTCCAACAGGGCAACAAAGTGCAAAACTCTCCATGTGCTTTATTTGGCCAAATCCACTGTGGTGTTATTCACTCTAATTAGTCCTTCGCCGGACGCCGAGCAACAAACGTTCGTACACACTTGCAGCGAGTCCAGATGCAGATCACGTGACGCACTCGAGTACAGCTTCGCCATAGCCTGTGACAAGAGTTACCCAAACAAGACCGTTGAAATACACGAAAGAGAACTTCATGCGCATCTCAAACGCCATTGGTCTGAAAATATTTAACCAATCAGGACTTGTCCTGATTTATGCATACAGTCCTTGTTCATAAGTAAACTCGAACACGGTTGCTTTCTATCTGCTTTGTTTGGATCGGAGGCATACAGGTGAGTTTGGCATTATTTAACTTTGCCTTTCTGCTATTAGTCGAATTCCGGGTTGCTATTTCAATCACCAGCAACGCAACACACCATATCTTCGGGTCAAAATTTTATATTGGCAAACTGTCACCGTATGTTGTTCTACTCAAAGTACTTTCAAAATAGCGACGAAAAATGGAGAGCGCACCACGGGTTTCATGCCACAGGCTTCCTAATGAAAAGCACGCAGAAATCTGTCTCCGGTCGAGACAGATTCTGCGACCTAACGTGACTACTAACTAACATCGTTAGATTTAACTTTGTGCCAAATCTTCGAACCGAACAACAGCGTTTTCACTCAAAGGTGGTCAAAAATAGAAGAAGCTTCCATGAATAATAGCGGTGGGAAAGACTCTTTCAGTACTGTCAGTTGCATCATTCTCATTCCCAGTTAGTGCGGGTATATGACTGATTTTTGTTTTTTCTTGCTTAAACATCCCAAAAACCACCTAGTACTAAGAAGCCGTTTTGCTCGTCATAAAACAATGAACCAAAGTGTCGTTGTAGTTCCCACCCACAGCAGCTAGTATTGTGGATAACCGTTGTGATCTCCATCCCATTGCACTTTCGGCTAATACATTGGAACGTCCATTGAGTAGTGATCTTTGGGTCGGACAAACCGTTGCATATGTACCTTCTGGCTTGATATCCCAGGCATTAGCATTAATCCACAAGAATTGCGCATCACTGGACGGATAATTGCTATTAGCTCAGTCATGGGTAGTTCAGCTGCAAATTATCAACGGAAAGTTTCAGAACGACCCGACTACGAAATTCTCGAGAGATGACATGTTAATTTCAACCCAGTTAGCGCGTTTGCAAGATGGACAGGACATAAAAATATGCATCGACTAAATGTCCCTACACATACGAAGGTTGGGGATTCGACTTTTTCCGACGTCGATCAATTTCTTATTTAGCAACTGTTGTATGGTTGCAGCCTCTTTCTTGAATTAGTATGTATCCTTCCTATAGTAAATGTATAAAAGCATGAATTCATCACAACAAATAATAAATTTCATATGCGAACCGGAGACAGATGTGAACATAACCAAGGCGATATTTGTTTAGCAAAACGAACTTAAAAAAGGCCGAAATTGGTGTCCCAAAAACAGAAGACCGGTCGTGTATTTGAAAAATGTGGCTTCGTGTGCAAGCTATTTAAAAAAGTGAATTAAAACTTTGCAAGCAAAAACTGGTGGACATTTAAGAAATAGCTTTCTTTCAAAATCAAAACCGTCTACGGGGCAGATGTGAAAGTTTTATTACGATCGAGTTGCATGACGTTTGGCCAAATGTATCTCACAAAACTGAAAGAGATCAATAAGACGATTTGGTAGTCAAATAGAAAATCAGTGCACAGTTAAATTGGCAGTGTTAGTGAAGTCGGAAATGCCGTATAGAACAATCAGAACTCGGGGTAATTGCATTCATCAAACAAAATAGAGCTACTCAAAATAATACAATCTGGAAGAGAAACAAACAACAAACGAACACGTCTGATGTCAACCTCGAGTCAGTCGAGCTGCAGTAATTGATGGTTGCGATCAATTTGCATGTTGTATAAGCTAGTTGGTGAGCTGGAACTGTTTGCATGGCTTTGCCAGGATCGCGAAACTCATTATGTGATGAACAATGCAAGGTTAGGTGAGAGCTGATATCCAGTTTGGACTTGTATTTACTTTGATTATGAAATCTATTTCTATCATGCCACTCCGAGATTCGGTCACTCACAGGCGCTGACCAACAGGTGATCCTATGTGGCTGGCAGTTTATTCGCAATCCCAGCATCATGTACAATTTCGTGGATTTACATTTCGAATCTTTAACATCATTTATCGCCTGACATTACTTGGATTTGGTGCTTGTCTTTTTGTGTGGTCAAGTGCACAAAAAAGCAACACATTGAATAACTACACTCACGAATTTTTAAGGCATATCATGTAAAATATATTGTCGGGTACATGAAGACGAGGTGCCAAAATCCACAAATGCTCTCACCTGGAGCAGAGAGACGAGAAACCACAACAACCATTTGGTTGTTTAAATGTGTATGAGAATATGCACACAACCGTAAACAAGTTAAACAGCCCTGTCGTAGATATTTTAGCGTCAGTTTCTCCAACATGACCTACGGCAACCACTTCTCTTTAGTTAATCTGAAAGAACCATGTCGAACGGTCTACGACTAAATCAGGGTAAGGGAGTTCCAGCTAAATAATAGATCCACCAAATGTTGTAGGCAGTTTCTTTCACAAACTCGTCGAAATTCTTCTGTATTTGTGAATTTTTCGTCCGCGATTGTACTGAACATACTGTTAAACGCGAGAATTTTCTTCTATTTTAAATTGAAACCAGACTGATACTGTTGTCAAGCTATTCCAAAATCGTGTTTTTAGATTTAGCTTGGGTTTTGCCGTGTGTTCTGTAAACTAGGTCACGCTTTTTACATATTTAATTAGTTATCATTTCTGAATGATTAGGCTGATTTATATAACTCCAAATTGGTGAATCTGGCCAGCATTTCGAACATCGCACTTTTGTGTGAACAGTTTAGTAGCATAAATGACTACCGTATTTGAATCTTTCTCATACTAGGAAAAAGTGATTCAGGGAATTCATTTTCGAGTGGTTGTCGTTCCGCCGGATTTTAGGGTTACCTTCTTGACCGGAGATTGGAATTCAGTCTTCTGGTTTCACTGAAGTGAATCATATTGTTTACAAAGCATTTTATAACATCCGGAAACACTTGTCATAAGAACAGCACAGTTTTGAACAGTTGCACGTTCTGATGAACAGAGAAGCTAAAAGGTATTGATACATAAAAGTGTTGTTAGAAAAATTTATGTAAATTTCGTTTTGTTGAACTTTGAAACTGCGCCTAAGAATTTGGCATGAAACTCCTTGCTTCAACAAAATGCAAAATCTATTTTATCTTACTCCGATAAGTGATATCTGAACCGACTGGTACATCGGGCGAGACATTAAAGTCCAAACTGTTTTGTTATGACAATCCAACATGAATTTGGAATCGAATCCTACTCCGTGCAATTCTTGTCGGTGTTAAGTGAATGGTTTGACCGTCATCGAGTTGTTAGAAGTAGGGTGTGGCGTTTTCCGGGGTTCTTATAAAAAAGACAACGTCGCTAACAAATCTTGCATCTAGCCGTATAGCCTAGTTTTCACACGCGGTGCAGTACATATCAGTGATCATTTCTAGTGAAAAACCGAATAAAAGCTAACGGGTCATGACCTCTGTCACTGACTTGTCAATCGACATTCGGTTCTATCTTCTGTCTCCGCTGACTCTAGAGAGAACAGCTAAGTCAAACAGACATTTGTTTATCAACCCCGTTGGAATCACCCTTAAAGGTCTCCTAAATTCATCACTCATCGATCATTTCTTATGCTGAATAATGTGACCCATTATCTTTTACTGAATTTCTCGTGTGGCCTTTATGCTCAGATAGTGGCGGAGACGCCACTACAGATGTGTTGATTTTTGGTCACAATAATGGAAGGGCCGAATCAAAATCTATCGTCTTACTTTTGGAATGAAGAGCTTTCCGATCGGCCGGCAACAAATTGCAACCGTTGCGTAATAACACACATGCTCATGCATCTATATGTACATAATGAAATCCCTACGTGCCGATTAGTGCAGCCTTGACATCTACGGTGGGCGAGATAAGCAAGAGTTGGTGCACACGCAGGTTCCTCGTAGTTTTATTGCGTAAAAGCGTCCTACATTATGGGTTAGAGGAAATTTGAACAAACTGCGCTCAGCTGCATCTCCGTACACAAATATTCTGGCTGCACAAGCAATGTACACATCATCAGCTTGGTGAACAAGAAGACTAATCGATATCATGATTAGTTTGTTGCATTGGTAAGAATATAATGAGTCTGGAATACAAAACAAAGATTTGACCAAATAAAATGTGTGGATGGAGTGATTTTATTTGCCCTAGAAAAAAAATTAGCCTGCATGTGGCCAATCAGTTTTGTATAACCGACCGTTGTTGAATATAGGTTGACTGGAGCAAATGAAATGTCATTGTCGTGTTGGAAAAAGAAAACGTACAAGACGTTTGCATATCCATGTAAATAGTAGAACCATCGTCATTCCTGCACAGGCTTTTCTTTCTGACGGATGGAAATGAAGTGTTTTTTTAAGTATAGCCGTTCACTAATTTCGCATTCAGCATTGGTGCGGCACATCTTGCACACGATTTAGAAATCTGTTAGTGAACACAGAAAGTAAAGAACATCTTAGTTAGGCTTTGTTTCAAATACAATCGCCATTGGTATTTTTTGGGAATAATATCTTTGTGTTATTGCCGAATCGGGTACAAAATTCTTCAGTGTGGTTTCTTCCAAAGATTCCAGGGCCATTGAACAATAGGCTGTTTTACTTTCATCCGGCGCAATTTCTCATGATATTCTCTTTACTCTAATTGTGTGCGAACAAAATGATAGCAGCGAAAGAAGTTTTTGCAACTAGTATCAAATGCGTGAAGGCAGTTGGTGGTTGATTTCCCTAGGCAACATCATCCAACTTTTTAAGTTAAGCTTGTGAAATCACTCGCCTAGTATTCCATTAGGTCTTAGATTTCCGTCTTTGTAGGACTTATTTTTTCGCGAGTCGAAAGGACTGAGCGGTCTGAGGAGGTATAAAAAATAGAATAATATGAATACAATACGGAAAGGTAAAATGAAAGAGACATCAAAAATGGTTATTCGGGGTGTGCCGAATATACGGACAATAAGAACGGCAACGAACATTGTATTTAAAAGATCCTCACTCCAGCCAAAAATATTTCGATTGCTTTTCTAAGGAATACAATAAAAAAACAACAAACATAAACAATCAGTTATCACATATGACTTTTATTTATGAAAACATCTGTTCAGGTGTCTGACTTAGCACACAACTTTGGAGAATACGAGCATGCTTTCTATAATAGCCTTCAAACAGAGCTACGTCACAGCCTGAGCTGAGGGATGCCGAGAGTGAAATTCCTATAGAGATCTACAAGCTAAAAACGTTTCCGGCAAAAGTGAATGGAATGGAACTTGCCCAGAGTGGTCAGTATCATTAACAGGAGGCATTAGCAATTTTCCGAATTTAAATTCTCGGATGCTCTTATTGAGCTAGGTGATTGCGTAATCACATTGTTGGAAATATGTGACTTGCCTCCGTGCTCTCATAATTCCTATCGTTCTTATCCAAGCATAATAATTTCCAATCTGTTGCCTCAATTGTCGTCTTTATACCATCAGTCCACGGCTGTCATAAGCATAGAATACAACTTCTGTTTGTGAACAATTTCACTCACAGTTTTCCTTAATAGAAAAAACGTTCTCCCCATTGTATTCAAGCTAAAACTCTTTATGAAACTGCAAACATTTTGACACAGGTTAGGCTAAATTAAAACAGATTTCAGCCAAAGATAGCTCAAAGAACGAAAATGTGCAACATGACATATCGTTGCCCATCACACGTTCAGGATTTAAACACTGCATACTTATCTCCATAACTCTTTTATGCACACCTAAACAGCTAAGATGTCCTTGTAGCTTTGTACCTAGTTCAGAAGTCAGGGTACAATTTAGCTCCAAAACCTTTAGAAACGAGATTTTTCTCTTGCAACCTCTGCTCTATCACACTTCGAACGATTCTTTTAATTTGACATTAGATGATATAGATGAACATGGAATAACGTCCACTACAAAGCATGCATGAATTCTAAGGGATGAATGCAATCATCGGTCTAGAACTTCGATTCTGAAAAGTTGACTACAATCATCGTGAAACGTTGAATGAATAGTTGGTTGAATTGTCAGTAACAAAATTTGCAGTTCACACGATCAAAGTGAACCTGCCATCAGTAATCAAATAACTTGGGTATAGAAACACGAGGAAAGCTACGACCAGGCCTTTTGGGTCAGCTAGTACTAAAGCTCAACAATGCATTAAACTTCTTCTGGAAATTTACTAGATTAGATCATGAATCGAAGCTGACTACACAGATTTTCTAAATTCCATCACATTCCCTCCCACTATGTGCCTACCACCAGCAAAATTCTCGAGAATTCACCAAATTTCGAGCACGTTAAGAGTGACATTTGGATTGCAAACATCTCGTCATCAGGCAGCGTGACATCATCTTGGCGTAGAGAGCAAACTCTGCGCTTAACTCTATTTACAATAATCTTGCTGTAGATTTCCGTCTGATCTTCAGAGTAAGTGGAACGCCAACTGATAATACTAAAAATTTTGGAAACGTGAAATTACAAGTAGTTCACTTAGGTGACCTTGCACTGGGGACGCTTCTGAATTTAGTACTAAGGCAATTAAAGGTTTCTACTTGGTTTTTGTACCAGAAATTAGACAGTGACATTTCCCTTTAAAAGTAAATACACAAGGTATTAAGTCGAACTTTGACTAAACACACATCAACAGATCTGTGGGTTATCAATGAGCTTTGAATAACTTTCATCAAGAACTCGGTGCGTTTGCCCGGGACCAATATATGTTTTGCCCATTGAAGTGATTCTTCTGTCTTTAGGGCCCTTTATTTTTCTTGCTTTTAGTAAAATAGATGTCCGATCCCGTTTACTACGACCGTTGGTTGGATTTAATGAAGAGTAACACACTTCCAGAAAGATTGTAGAATGTAGTGAATTCCCTAGTTTATCCTCATGAACCTTATCGTGATTGGATGAGTTTGCATAAGGAATCTTGGCTGTTCATGTCCACTGCTTTTGTTAAAGATTAAAGCAACTGTGATAACGTCATAGTGATTGCACTGAAATGATGAAAGCATGCAAGACACAAATCGAATTCACGAGTTCGTATTCAAACCGGCAAGTTTTAGGATGTTTCGGGCTGAGAGGATACAATCTGGTAGCATACAATAGTTAAGATAACCACCAAATTCGAGGAGGAACTTAAGTTCATCACAGCACATCGGCTGTCTACATTACTTCAGAAGAATTAGACCTGATGAATGCGATCAAATGCGTTTCCCTTTGGTCGAAATCAAATCGGAAAATCCGTGGTTCAGTGATAACGACCGGTCTTCATTTAAAAACGAGGAGCAGACTAATTGTCCGTTGATAAAATAAATTAATTTGGTTGTAAACCCACTAAATTGTTAGTGACAGTCAAGAAGAAACAAATCAAACCACCGATGCACAAGACTAGGACATTTTTCATTCAAGTATAAGCAATGAATTGACCATGGTAACTTAATCAATGTTGTTGTTAAAATAAACTCACCCATGTTAACATTTACTTTAGTTGATATTCCCGGTCCTCTTTTCATTTCTACTCAGAGCAACAAGATGAATGGGCAAGGTTTTGTATTTGTGTTGCTTTACGTAGCCATACAAACCTTAGCGTTGGTAATTGATGTAAGCTTTTGTTGTCACATGAACTGAATAATAACATCATGAGGTCAGTACGTCGAGGAACCGTAGTTTTACGCCATATTTTCAATGGACTATAGTGCAAAGAGACTTTAAATCAGTCAGTGTGGAATTAAAACTTAAGTGGTCGATTGCATCAGGCCGTATATGACCACCCAGGGTAACTGCTTAATCAAAATTCTCAGTTTGATGATGCTCAGCGCGAGACTGCTGGAAAACAATGCAACCAGTTAATTGATATTCAAACAAAAATGTCTTCAAAAGGCTTTGCATCTGAGGAAAGTGGCCTTATGAGTTAGAGGTTGAAAAATAATCATCTCACGTACACGACATTATTAGATCAACTCAATTTGCTGACTACTGCTATCACAGTCTCTGGTGGACTGATTTTGCATCATTATAGTGTTTTCTGGATCCATGTCAACAAACGATTTGCACTTTGAGTATTTTAAAAGAGGAAGAATAACCTTTATTCACATAAGAGGATGATGGGGTCGATAGTGAGTTTTAGGGCAGCCATCGAGGGTACGGCTAGCGCTGACATCGAAATGGGGCGGACAGATTGCAATTTAGTCAACATGCTTTGTAATAAAAGAAATGTCGCCAGTCGTTTTTTAAAGAATATGTGCTCACAGTAAGTAGCATGAAAGAATTGCACTTCGTAGAACAACTTGGGTGGAAACCGCAGGCATTTGAAACACGCGTAGCAAAAGCACAAACCCTGTGAGCTGAGCATTATGCTTTGAAGGAGTTTCAAGGAGATTAAGTCCTCCAAGGCAAGAAAGTGCGCTGCATGAAGCAGATTTTGACATGTTTTGATTTTCTATCCGGCCAAGATAAGATGCCATGAGCCCATTGGGTAACGGTATCAGGAACAGAGAAAGAATAACGATAAGATAACAAGAGGGGATCTTTTATCTTTTCAAGTCTTTATCAATAAAATCTTGTTTCAAGAAGGGGGCCACCGCCGGCGAAGAGCTGACAAGTGGGAAGTTGACCGACGGTGGAATGATTCGAACCCGCCACCTTCACGCCCAAACGCCAAGACCCTATCCGTTTGGCCATCATCGGGCAAACGGGTGGTGCCGAATTACTAATGACGACTAAGAGTAGTACTTGGACCGCTTCTAGGCAAGCATCTAGTCGGGCAATTCTCGGACACTCGGGAATCCTGTGACACTGATTAAAGGATTTTTACCATTAATTTGGCAATACGCGCACTATTTGCAAACGCCTGAACGTAGGCTATCAGGAACATTATTCTCGTTCTCCCGATTTCGAGCTCCTTGAACGCAGAATCTAGTGTTTCCCTTAGGTTGCAATGAATAGTCGGCGAAGTGGATCAAATGTTTGAACGACTCTAGATCGAACTGATGGATGTTTGGTTAAGTGTTCAAACAAATTACTCAGAAATTACCTCTGAAAGTGTATTGCTCTGCATGGCACCGCATATATGCCACAGAGGTTTTAAAATTTCTCGCCACCGGGTGACATGCAGCAGCCCGATGCTAAAGAGGGTATTGGGCCTGATGAGATTCTTTCACTCAGTAATCTCCTTTGTATATGCTTTTTCTTCTGCTGTTCAGTTGCTTTTAGGTACAGGTGGGAAGAAACGATCAGCACAAATATGCAAAGAATCCTGCGGATAGCAAAAATTGTCATGAAATTTGAAGCACCCTGTTAAAAGTTTACAGACCGCTGGGGCTGTTCATAATAAGATGATTAGTATTTCTCTCATCAATCACGTGCTGACTTATGTTCATGTCGTGCAAACCGTCTTGCCACGTTTTGCTTTTGTGCTCAAAGTATCGAGGAAAGATTCTGTGATAAGACAGTTTAAAAAAATAGTAGGAGAAACCCTTAAAATGTTATATTCTGGCATTCACGGGGAGCCTTGTGAGCAGCTTGAAATAATTCTGACTTCTTTATAAAACAAAGTCGGAAAAATCAACGATAATTCTTAGTCAGAAGCGTCCGAAATTCAAAATACTAGATACAGTTCAACAAACGCACAAGGTAGTGTCGAGTTCGGAAAAATGCCACAAAAAGGATTCTCAAAAATTTTTCGCCAACGGAACAAGGATGGAGGACGACGTAGTAGTGCCCAGGATAGTTAATGAGCTACAAAGTTTGACAATTTGTGGTTGCATAAGATAACGGCAGCAATTTCACAAAGGTCCAAGCAAAAGCTGATCGTTTCAACAGACATTAGTCATGTGCTTCAAATATATTTTCCATTAGTGTTCTGGTAATGAAATGGATGGTGTAAACTTGTGCGGTAAGTGCAATCAGAATCGGATTTCACCGTCAAACTAGTTTAAGCTTCTGTAAAGTTTGCTTAACCAATTTCAGCTCAAATAAGTGAACACAATGTGCTCCTGGCGATGTGTTTTGCCTCATCATTAGTGATACTGAAGTCCATCTTACAGACTGGCTATGAACCTCACTGGTTACGTATTTTGCGATTGAGTGTGCACATTTTTCGTGGAGAATGTTATTCAGGGCATGCAAATCTTCTGTTATTGATCTTGACATAATTATCTTCTGGTTCTGAAAATAGTAGACAATGCAATTTCAAAGCTATCGGAAAGCTAAGAGATGAAATGTGGTTTAACAGCTAGGACGAGTGTCACGAGATTCAAATATGAGGTTTCACTGATATCAAATACACTCACAAAACGAAACCTAGACGATCTGAATATTAAAGGCATATGAACCGTTAGCTGAACTGCGAGACACAAACTTGCAGGGACCGGACGCTTAACATTGGGACTACCGATCAAAAAACAACTTTCAAATTGAAATGAGCCGGCTACCTGACGGAGATGAATCCACCCAAACAAAGTCTGAAACTTTTTAGTTGGCTGACATCACTTGTGAGTGGCTTTCTGCGGTCTAGAAAAATTTGCAGTTAGGTAGTAATTAAGTTCCACCAACGGTCGAATCGTTTCATGGTGAAACATCTGAAATATAACGGGTTCTTCTTCCCCACAAAGAATTGATATTTTGCATTCAGAATATCGGCCCCAATGGAAATAGTTCTGACATGGACAAAAATATAGTGACTGCCATCCATTTATTACCCATTTTTGGAACTTAAGAAAACATGGACACTTTTCCACACATAATTTCTCTTGAGCTAACCGACTTTAGTTGACAGAATCTTAAGCGCATCTACCCCGATCCCAGGATAAAGTTATGTGTCTCCATTAACAAACAGATCCACGATTCAAGCAACTGGCCTTCACAAAATTCAATCAAGTATTCATTGTCGATATACCACCAATGTGAATTTAGTTTCTAAAAGAAAAATAACCATTTGAGAATTGTTGTTTCTTTTACAAACATACTGTTCTGCGCGATATGCGACTTAATTCACGGTTTTTTAATGCATCCCTGCGGCCATCATTAAGGTGGACGGCGAGGCAAAATGACATGGATATGGACAAACAATTCTCACTTTCCACAATGCATATATATATAAACTACTTCCTACATTTGTATGTTACACACGCAGAGTCTTAATGCTTTTACAAGAAAAGAACGAGGCTGCTCACAACTCGGTCCAAAAAATAAGCAAATCAACGTTCAATATTTCCACGATCGTATTTTTGACATGCGTGTCTTACGTTCATTCTGCATGTCCCCGGAACTTCACGGAAGCAGCCGGTGGAATCTGCCTGCTAGTCGTTCAGTCCAAGGGTACATATTGTTATGCTCACTCCTTTTGCGAGACTGAAGGAAAAGCACGTGGATTACGTTTGTTTTTACCGGGAAGACATATTGCTTTGATCCATACAGTTTTGCCGCCCAACAGCGTTGTATATTCTGGAATATCTGCATTCCTCAATCGATCAGCAGATTTGCTAGAAGGATGGCGGTATTCCGACCCCGGTTGGGCTTGGTACACGACATCATCGAGAGAAACCACCGTACCTTGGGACGTGGGAGAGCCAAATGATCAGCACGCCTCTGTTGCAATAGTTTACTTTTACAAAATTTGGGATGATTTGCAGTTCCTCGGGACAACAACTCACGTGGTTTGTGAACTGTCGGGTATTTCCGACATCAATGCGATGGAGCCATTTAAGAAGAATTGGCCATATTCAATGTCCTCATTGTTTTTTGCACATCTTGATGCAATCGGTTGCTTCACATTCACGGTGGAGAACACACTACTTAAATGTTGTTACAGGTAATTGATAAAGGTAACAGTATTTCTGATTCCCTGAGAGTTTCTGGTTTTATATTTTGCTGAACTAGATAATCATTTTGGTTTTTCTGGACTTTCTTTTCTTTTGATTAAATAGTCTTCCAGAATTCTCTCTCTCATTTTTCGTTTTGTGCTTGTTCTAGATTTCAATAGAAAAATTTACTATAAAACTACAGCTGAAAATTAAATCTCTGCTTTAAATGCACATTCAGTAAATGACAAAATGGATGAAATCAAACGCTTAAACTTAAATCGGACATGTTCGCGTGATCCATCTGAAACCTGACATGCAGATGTGTAGTCATGTACTACGCTCATTTTGAGGGAATGCCCTTTACCGTGTGACAGCATAAAATAGAAACCTGAAATTACGCATAGTGACCAGATAGTCGTATTTATTTGTAGGTCTGACATGGAATGGTTGAACCCATAGTAGTAATCTTAATCAATACTTTAGCAAGAACGCAGTTCAAAAGAAAATGATCTGTCAGATTTAATCAAAGATAATTTCGTTTCTTGAGTTATTTAGAAACATGATTTGGAGTTCATTCCCTCGGCACAACAGCGTGCATAGCAAATAAATGTGGAGCCCCAGACCATAAACGTAATTAATTATGTGATACTTCGGATTTTTACTGATATAGACTTTATTTTGAATAAGAAACCATAAAATAAGAACGATGCCTTGATCTGCAAACTCAGTCTAGCGAGATTTTCCAGCATTTTGTAAAATAACTATGTCGCTAAGTAGATCAAAGAAATACAATCATCAGTAACCACGGTAGTTGTTACTTTCGAGCAGTTTGAACCGGAATGTATGGCGCGGTTTGATTATAATTCAGCTTTTTCGAATTTCGGGTATATTTTCCTATATTACGTAGCCTCGTCAATTATTCAGACTAATGGACCGTACCCTTTGCACAATTTGGAACATAATGTTCGATAGCTCAAACTTCCACTTTTCAACTTGATACGTCTCAGATTAGAAAGACTGATAGTTGGTTTTTTCACTCCGTTCAATTCAGATGCAAAATTCGCAGTGCTTGTCGTTCGTTCTACTTCAACACCAGGACCGGTGAATGTGGACTTTCTCTCCATGTGGATTCCCTCCTGCCCCGAAACATGTTTAAATCTGCAAGTGCAGCCGACTGGGTGCGTTTTGGTAGGCCAGATGCTTGATACGCGACAGGTGAAGCACATTGTGCCGTAATACTGTAAGGGTTTCGGAATGCCGGCTAGCTCAAATGAATTGGACCTTTGAAATTTCGATGTGGACAGTTGCTAGTAAATTTTACCCGGTGTCGTGTTGACTGCTATGCATTTAGTCTCTCTTTCTTTTCGTGTCTGAAAACCATAAAATTTAGTTTTTCAACAGCCATTTTAGGAATAACCTAAATCGATTTTATTTTGTGGAGTCCCTTCAGCGATTTGGTCACTAGAGTGGAATGTTCACTGTTCAATGACTCTCGTTTACCGGTTTTCGAATAGCCTAATGTGGTTTGTAATGATTACACCCAAATAATACAATGGTCTTGATGCAAAATAACGATTTTCAATGTACCGACATTACAACAAATTAAAATCTATAAACCACATAACTATTGTATCCTCATGCTAACTGTCAGCTAATTTATTGTTGTTCCGATTCGAAGCCAATCTGAACTGACTGGGTTGGTTTTGGATATTCTCCGGCAATAATGGACTTGAACCAGACGGCGATTCCGATTTGTCACAAGCGCAACAAAATTTGGTGATTTTCGAATCACTCTGCCATATTCCAGCCGCAACCATGATACTCGGTATCGCAGACAGGCGAAAAATATGCTTTACAGTGAACAGGAATATGCCAAAACTGGATCTGAGTGAATCACCCTATTTTATCTGGTGAAGTCATTGTACTTTTTATCCGAATTAGATGAGGACCGCAGTAAAACACTGGATGGGCAGGCACGAGTAAGTAAATACATCACCAGTGCCAGTGACTTGTATTGCTATGGAATAAAGATACCTGGTACAACCGACTGAAAAATAGTTAGACCTGACTGGAAATGGCAACCACAAAACCAGTCACGTTCTTCGGGAGAAATTTTGTTCATCCGCTAGTACTCAAAAATCTGCAGACGATAAAGACCCACTGAGCATGACTTTGTCAAACAGGCACCCTGACTTGGATAATAAAAGCAAAACGGCACAAAAGACAGACAGCACTTATGTAACAGACTAATCCGACCCAGGCAAGAAATTGATAGACTTATCTGAAATTGGGTAGAAGCCAATGAAATATTCAGAATCAAAATTCAAAACTAGAAAACTACCAGCAGCGAAGATGCTTTAGGAGATCTCCGGGATGTAGGAGTCGAACTGGGTAGGGGAGGGAAACTATGCGATCTAGATTACGCAGACCTCGTCGTGTGCCTGTTTGAATCTGCGGACCATGCACAACGGGTACTAGATAGATTATCGAGATCGATTGCTCGGTTCGGCATGTGCTTTGCCCCTTCAAAGTTCAAAGCGCTGTTACAGGACTGGCAGACAGCAGTACCGAACTTGGTGCTGAGCGGAAAGGAACTAACAATTGTGGGTCGCTTCAGCAACCTTGGTAGCTGCGTGTCGAACGATGGTAGCTCGGGTTTGGAGGTAAGTATACGTATATCCAAGGCTCGTGCAGCTTACGCTAGATTGAAGCACTTGTGGCGTCGGCCTGATATTTCACTGAAGTTGAAAACTCGTGTATACTGTGCTGCAGTGCGTTCAGTTCTGTTGTACGGTTGCGAGACGTGGAGTATGCGTGTGTGAGATGTTCGTCGGTTGGAGGTTTCCGACTACCGATGTTTACGTAGTATGCTTAGGACTGGATGGAGTGACCGGGTGAGTAATGTGGAGGTCAGAAATCTGGTACTGAGTGCCGATTCTGAGAATGCCTTATCTCACCTTAAGATACTTAGTAGTCTGCACTGGTTGGGATACGTTTTGCTTATATCGAACACTCGTCTACCATACCGTGCCCTATTTTGTGTTCCTCCTAAGGAATGCAAGAAGCCATGTGGAGGCCAACAGATGACGTGGCAACGTGGGATGAGAAAATGTAGAGCGAAGTTAGGTAAAGTAGGTGTCTCACGCCTTCGTGGTTGGGGTCCGAAAGAGTCGTCGACTTGCTGGCTGGAGACACTGAAGGACATGGCAAGGAACTGGGGACAGTGACAATCGTGTTGTCATTTTCTATCGAATCAGAATGATTGTAAACACGTGCGTTTGCACAATTAGACTGTGTTCGGTGTGTTGGCTGCAGCAGTACTCTTATCTTTTTCCACAGGTGTAGGTCCACTCCCTATTCTGCTAGGACATTCACTCTATTGATAGACATATCACCTTAGAGGAAACTGCTGCGGTAAATGAGGCTTGCCTCGCTATTTAACGCTGAAAGATGATGATGATGAGTACCGTTTATTCAGCCCAAATCGAGGTTCAAATGAGAGCATCTTGTATTTCCTAGAAGTGATAATCGATGACCAAATAGATCCTCCTACCAATAGTGTGTGAAAAATATCGGAAGCCGGTGGATGAGTAACGTTATGGCCAGCACTGTGTGCTCCTGTGTATGCCTGCGAATCAGGTAGAGTATAAGAAACGACCTGCAGTGGAAGTGTGGATATATGAATAACAATAACATTCATTTGTCTTCTATTACATGAAGGATTGCTTACTAAGCTTCATAACTCCTGTTTCCTTCGGCGTAGACTCAGTAGGGATTGGTCTTGTTCGCATGGTAACCAGGTGGTTGGAATGATTTACCGGAATATTCGTCTTTTGGTAAAGGTTATCAAAATACGCTGGGAAATTGGGAAATATATCCATCAGATAGACATCTGCTGTTCATTATGTAAAAGCCTTGCAAATTCGGTGAGTCCCGAAACAAGTACACCTCACAAAATCAATTCCATTTCAATTTCCATCTTAATTCTAAGATAGCTCTGATGCTCCCATAAAGCGCATTTTGAGCTCTGAGTTTGTCGGATATGGAAACAAGCATAACAAAGAATGAATATGTTGGTATTATGAGATCTTCTATACCAAAAGTGATGGCGACGTCAGGAGAATAGCGAAAAATAGGAAGTGTCAGTAAAAAAACAAATCGACTGCGCAACTGATTTTAAAACTACAAATTCCTCCAACGAGCAATGAAAACAAAATGTCCCATTAATAAGAATGCATACTGAATGTGCTTCGACCAAAGGAGGTTTTGTGATAAGGCTACCCCGAGTTAAGTTCCAACTAAGATTTCGGTTAGTTTTCGATATGTCGAAATGAACAGTATCCTTCCAATGAAGCAAAAATAGAATATCAGAAACTCTAGATACCCTAAGTGAGAAACTAGAGGATGAAGGTCGTTGAACATAATATGTGAAAGGGTTAATTCGATATGAAAACTGGTAATTGCTATCACATTTAGTTCCAGTCAGCATGTACATTCGGTTTGTATTTCATCGGAATGTAAAGCAAAGCGAGAAAGAGAGACCATTTTGTCTATTGGATCAACCGGGGATGACAACAGGTAGTGGATACATTACCAGTGATGGAGGCGAAATTAGTTGCATGTGACAGTTTTTATTATCAGAGCGCTACTCTGTTGGTTGGGTGTACATATTTTGCCAACCTTCGCTGAGTAAGTTATGCAATCGAATAATTCCGAGTTAATATCTACTGGATGCAGGGGTGTTATGTGTGCAAACGATTATTTTCGAGTGTCTAATAATTCATTGTTTGTGTGGCATGGTTGGAGAAAAGCGAATGTCGCTCAGACCCGGTCAAATTTTTCTTGTCACATTTCATGGAGACGATTGAAATCAAATTAAATTTTCCATCATTTGGGGTGCTAGACTGGACTCAATGTTAGTGCAATCTATATAGCTGATTGTGACGTTTTCTCATTTCGACTGATGCAGTCGTAGTTTATTGTATTATACTTCACAGACTTTGGGAGAAATAAATGTCGCATAGCAACCAAAATGTTAGCAAAATTTAAGATACGGTTACATTCATCACTTTGGTTAGAAATGCCATCCCGTTTTGATAAATGCGTGAAAAATGAGGGACACTAGAGTTCTCACAATTACTAGGATGCGTGCTATATATGGAGCAGCAGAGTTCCCAGAGATATTGATTCTAGAGTGTATGGAATGCAAGACGGATCTTTTGAAATAAGGGGGCGGCAATTGGAAAGATCATTGCGCACAGGATGCGTGGATTCCGAAAGCATTTTCTGAACGGATAAATGCTGATTACATGGACTGATGAATAACTCGGTTAGCGATAATGAAAGGCACGGCTAATACCTGAAGGCCACTGGAACAAAATTCTAAGGTATTTTTCAAGGAAGCCTCCAATAATGACAGAAGAACAGTAAAGGAGGATTGTGAGAACACATTGTTATACAAATCGGGAGATCGTACTTTGTTTCACCTCGTAGTTCAAAAGCATCCTAATTTGAAATGGCACCCGTCGGAGGTTCTTTACTTGGGTGGAAATGTGAGAAGATCACTTCAGCTTTATATCAAATAATAAAGACCTTGGGCAACCAAATGCTTCCAGTTTGAGAAGTAGAATAAACCGTGGGACCGACCCGAATGCCGACTAATAGTCTAGAAAGACGCAAAGCACGGATTTCATCGATACGTTTAGACTTACAAATGTGGTGAATAGGTGGGTAATAACTTCCGAGGTGGACTTGTTAGATTTATAAGCGAACCGAAATGGGTCGTCAGGAGAATTTATACAATGCAGGAGCTTAAGCCCAGCACTATCTGTCAGTTTAAGACTGGAGATAGAAAAGCCTTCACCTGAATGGTCAAAGTGCCAGCATTTTGTTTTTCTCCAATCTACTGTTGCATCATCACTCATCATTATTTTGAAGCGAAATTTCGTTCAGGAAAACCGATGCAAATTGGCGGATAATGATGTTTTCCCTATGTGAACCTGGCTACTATCTTTCATCTGGTAGACAAGTGAGTGCTTTCAAAACTAATGTGACGGCCGGGTAGAAAGGAAATGAAAATGAAGTCAATACTTAAGCTTATCGTTGCAGTTTAGACCTTATTCCTGTACGTTTCCATTCATGGTTTTCTATATTATGAACTGTACAAACTACTTGTTTAGGCAAACCTTGGGTTTATTTATTCTTATGATCAATGTGCCTTGGCAAAGTTCACCGTACAGTTATTCATATAAAGCATGTCGAAATTGGCCACATTCCTACCGATTTGTTTTTCAGGTTATCCAGCAATTTCAAATGAACGAAAATACTAGGAAAACTTTGTCGTTTTCATTCGCTCTTCACAGAGAAAAGTGAGAATGCGTCGCGTAAAAGAAGAGGGTTCATCTGTTTCTAACGTCACCTTATCACAAACGTTAGCTGATGTCTGGGAAAAACACAGCTATTTAGTTCTGACCACAAGAATAATCAAATTATACTAACAATCTCACGCCGGTACGAATGCCCTGAGATTGCAATAAAAATTTCATCTAGCATTTCATTAATTCATAATATGATTAAGTTACCTATCCCACACTTTTAATTACTCATTATTTCTTGACATCCTAGGCGGAATGGTTATTATCTTTGTATTGGGTCCGATTCAGTACGGAAATAACTGTACTGAAAGATTGCGAGTAAGATTTTCATTGGAATTGTGGTGGTCAAGGGTTTAAGTGTTTGAGGAAAAGCCGAATTTTGCCTGATTTATATGCGGTAATTCTTTTATCCGGAAACAAATCTGCACCAAAGTACTTTGTCATTTAAACCTTGAGCTTTATACAACTGAAGTCAATGAATTGTTCAACATAAAGACATCGTTCTTCCTCAATGGATTCTGTATGTCATAAAAATCACCTTATCCTTAAATATCTTTAAAGGTACTGTACGGCTGTTTTAAACGTCATGTAAGGAAAGATCAACAATATGTATTCATGGCGTAAAAACGGACAAATTATTATTTCAAGAGAAAATATTGCAAACCGATTTTGACAGCGAATAGGACGACAGTGTCCACACCTGTCAGCTTACGTTGCTGGCCAACTATCATCAGACTCAACAGATAATACATCCCTTGTACTGCTTGAATTCACCTTGTAGATGAAGTCATTATCAAGTTAGATAACTTATTGACTTCCGTCTGCAAATACGGGTGTAATCTTGGGTAGACGGTTTCTATTGGACAGTCAACACTGTTTCACTTCCTGACTGCAAACTACGTTGCATCCTACAGTTCGCTCATTCATCTGTGAAGAGTTTTAGGGCTCCATTCTGCTTGACTGATTCACACACGGACTGCATAATTTCGAACCAAACATCAGCTCACTCAGTCAAGCTAACCCGAGGACATTCAGTGGAAAGCTTTACCCGAAGTGCCGTGAGTCAGGGATAACAAGCTATACCCTAGCACATTTCCATAGCATTTATTTTAAGGGACCTATTTTTCTCCTCGGTGATGCAATAAACAGCATTTTGGGTAAATTCGCACACTTGCAAGTAATTCAGCAAGCTTCAGAAATTTATGGCCTACTTATCTCCACCCGGTGCACCAGTGTTTGTCCTGGTTGACTGCGCGGGGAGTATGCAGAATTAAGACATGCGTTGATACGCACTGTACAAAGGAAATTTTTCCGGTCGCCAAATGTCTGGTATCTACATCTATGCTTTTCAGTTGCTCCACTTTGAAAAAATCAAGTCTATCCAAAACTGACCTTTGTTTTCGCTTGTCGAAAGCGACTGTGAATAGGTAACTACTCGAAGTAGTTGTGATAAAGGCTACCCACGAAAATACAAAGATAAGGGATTTCCATTTGCTAGTCATTTGTAAGGAATATGAGTAGTACACAGTTGAGTGAGCAGAACTCCCTCCGATGGACAATCATTCCCTCAAACTTCATATTTATTATTCATTTTTCCGGCCTTTTGCCCTCACCACTTTAGGTTGTCTTGGGTCAATCGACAAAGAGCTATCGATGAATCACACAAGAGGTTCGTTAGTGGACTATTCAGTATAGAGCTATCAGCGGACAACCTCAGCCGTACAAATTAATTACCCCTATTGGATATATTCATAGGTTCGCATTTATTTAGCAACATGAAGATGAATCAATAAAGACTACGAGAATAAGGCAATCGGGGATTTGCAACCGACAAAACTATTATCTCTTTAACAGTGGATAACTGAAGTACCTATCTTAAGAAAAACCATGCGATTCGAACAAATTAAAATCTGTTAAGGAACAAGATGAATACTGGGTCATCAACATCTGCCGCCAAGATGGCCAGTTTAATTGCCTTGTATCTTTTACCACCTATTTCCTTTATTAATGAAATAAAAATGCGTATCATTTTTCAGGAAGGGAGCCGAGGCAAACAGAGGGCTGCCAATTGGGGAAGTTGACCGGCGGTGGGTGGATTCGAACCGGCGATCTTCACGTCCAAACTTCACGACCTTATGCTTTTGGCCACCACCGGCCAAAGTCCTAAGGCCCATTAGCACAAGACTTTCGGATTTTTAAAGCAAAAGCATCTCTCTCAACACCTATTTCATCAATTTTCGTGACCAGCCAAGGCTTTAACGATAAAGAAAAGACGTGCAACACTAGCAAAGAACAAGAAGAGAAATAAACATAAATGAGTGAACAAGTGTTCAACCAGTTACCAGTTTACTCGTACCAAACGAAACCAAGTACCTCTGAGAACGGACAAGTTACCTGGAAATAATGAGTCGATATAGTGTGCGGTCCAACATTGACCAGTTTGCATGTGGAATTAGAAACTACGGCAGATGCGTCGTCCCTTGCATCTAGAATCAACAAAATACGAGAATTTTTGACAAGTTTTGTACTGGCAAATCAATCGTACATTTGCAGTATGACTTCCCATAATAAACCCTTAAATGTACCTAACATTCAACCAATTTGCAACGGTTAAACTGGATTAATTGAATGTTCCAGTGTTCCAAAGCTTCGTGGCCAATTTTGAAACTTGTAATACATTCCAATAAAAAACACATGAATTTCTAACGGGATTCCGTGAATTGTACACTCCGTAGTATTGGTGTTTTACAGGGATGGTAGAAGACGGTCTAAGAAGAGATCATATATCGCCGAAAAGTAACTCAGTTATCGTGGATTCATTATTCGTATGACGGAGGTGAAACAGATATAAAATTCAATCATTTTGACCGGCATTAATAAAAGAAGACAAAAATTCATAATAGAACAAGTACCACTGAAATGATGCCATCAAAATTGCAAATTAATCGTCGGTAGGAAGAAACAACTTTGGACAACTACAGTTGAGAAAGGAAGTTCCTGGTTATTTAAACACAATTTTGGTTACTCTAAGATAACTAAGGTATTTTGCGTAAAATTTTATAGGATAATGGGAAGATTTTAACAACCGAGCTGCGATCAACTGCGAACGGGCTGTTCGGGTTCAAATAATAAAATCTAGATACAGCATTCAACTATGGAAATTGTTTGACCCAGTCTAGTTGTATCATAATGAACAAATGGAA
>LUCM01000155.1:0-52069 GCA_008360955.1 Fasciolopsis buskii
AAAATGTCCAATAATATGTTCAGACCATTTCCATAACTATTCTGTTTTAGCTTCACAGGAGCGACTTTTCAACGTGGAAGTTTAGTCACTAACCAGGGATGTCGATGACGTTCGCAGCCTGCGACCACGAACCGGAAAACTAGTTTTCTTGTTATATTGCTCGGAAATTTCCAACCTGGGTCACACCATTTTCCTAAGCTCCCGAAGCGGTTATGTTGCTTACAGTAACCTTCCGCGGATGACAGGTAGCGTCGCTTGGTAGATGGCCTAGTGCGCCTGAAGCGACGCGGGCCGAAATGATCTCATCACCGGTCTCTGTTGACTGTGAGCCGCCGTAGCAATGCGTCGATCCTCGTCAGAATGGTTGTTAATTCGTCCTGCATATATGAAGATGCGATTCTTGGGGATGTAAAGGTGTTCACTGCTGAAGCGCCTGGGGTATAGCGCGAAAAAACGTCGTCAGCAATTTCGACTGTTTCTTCTAGAGAATATATGCGGACAGTACTAATCAACGGAGTCAAATGCGGTGGGAGCCGTTGAAGCCACAGCTCATGTAGCACCGGGTCGTCGCCGAAAGTTGCGCATCTAAGAAGCCGCATTTCCCGCAATAGTTCTGAGTGCAATATATTTCTCAGTTCAATCCCTCAAAGCAGTTGTCGGATGCGTTGGCCTACCCCATGGGCAGTCCGAGATATAACCGTCTCTGCCAACGCGGCTAAGCTACGCGAAGATGCGATGACGTCCCTGACCTGACGTGTTACCTCTGGAGGAAGACGGCCAGCCACCCATATAAAACGGCTGGCGTTGCTAGTTATTCTGTAATTCTCGAACTGCAATTCAACTAAAGTAAACCAGAGTTGCGGATCAGACGACAGGAACGACGGCATGTGGTGAGTTATCAAAACTACTCTTGGATCGGGCGACGGTTTTTGCACTGTGGACATGGCACCGTTTTTAAAAACAAAAGAAGTAGAGAGAACAAGACGTGCCGAAAAATAACAGAAAAACGCAGGCAGTCAGAATTAACACATAAAGGCAATTCGCAAACGCGGTAAAAACAGGGGTGATCCTCAACTTTAGGAAATGGCACACCGGGTGACAGCAAAAAAGGGAAAAATGACTCACGTGAATAGTCAATCTCGTTGGGCTCACCAATATGTAGAATCGAGTTTCCCTCCGCGAAACTCGCATCACGTTTGCTTGCCCTTAACCTTTGTGACCTGCTGTGCGTCACTCTTACTCGGCTTCGTATGAGTGTAATATTGGCGACAATGATACTTATCCGGTACAAGAAAAAGACAATCGGAAGCGACAGCAGGTTGAACGTATCTTGAACTAAACGCACCCTCGACGCGTGTGTGAGTAACGCGAAAATGGCGACCACGCTTGGTGGTCAAAGTTCGGCTGAACGAGCTATCCGGATGGACAAATCCAAGGTCCGCGAGAGGCTTAGTGACGAAGATAACGTCGTGGTCGGTGGCCGTATCAAAGCTTTTTTATTTAGAACATAACGAAGGGAAATTAGTGTAAAGGAGGTGGTTGCAATGCCACTGAGGCGGGAAGAGTCTTGGAGATTCAAACCCCGATATTTGGTGTACGAACGTTAAAATGCAACGGAATAAGTGAGCAAGCTGCTGGTGCTAAGTCTATTGAATGTGATACAGCAAATGATCAGTGGCTCTACTGATGGTCACGTCGCAAACATAAATGAGTGTCACCGAGCAAGAGGTAAACCGATGCAAGAATGTTTTGGTCAAAATAGCCCACGTTGTATCCGCATGCGAGGTCTGTTCGCTGTGCGGACGTCAAGATGGATGCACAGATCCTTTTTCTTCTCTATGTGTTGATTATTTTCACCTCGACCGCAATTCAAGGTTTGCGAAACGATAAAACGCATGAAAATGAGGAGAAATAAATGTTTCCGTGGCCAAGCGGATGTCATGGCCTGTGAAAGTGAAAGTCGCGGCTTCGAATCCTCCCTCCGCCGTTCAGCTTCCCCACCCTTCAGCCCTCTGCTGGTAACGAATGTATTTCTGAAAATTTATGCAAATTATTTTTTTATTAATAAAGGAAGCAAAAGATAGCAGATAAATCATCTATATTATTCGGAAGCGGATTAATTTTCCGAAACTCTCTTAGCCGTGCAAAAGTTCTACTCTGGCGCTATATCCACCAGTAATATGAAAGTTGCTTTTGAATCTATTTCTAAATCTTCGCAAAACCGGGATCCTCAGGGTCCAGAAACAAATGGAGAAGTTTTCTGAATGAAATCACTCTCTTCAGAGTTTACATACTTGGACATGACCTGCAATGATTGAGATGAGGCATCTTCTGCTAAAGATCACAACGTGATGCGGTGTAGATTACACCTCTACAGAAAGGGCCTGGCGTTGAATTATTAAGCATATTGTTCCGCATTATCTCAGAGGGCCACAAAATCATACGAACCGTAGCATTGGAAGCATGATTTTGGAGCACAACACTCAAAGGCCTGAGCCATATGATGAGAGTGAACAGCAGGATGTTTTTAGAGAAGTGGAAGCTTCCGTAATACAAAATCAAGTGGACAGTTTCACGTATATGTCCATTCTTGGAAACTAGTCAGAACGCGAAATAACGTTTGACAATAATGCAGCCTTTAGATTTAATTCCAGTCAGGAATGGACATCTGGCAGTCTACGCCTGGAAAAATGGTTATGCACGAAGCCAGTCAAAATTTGAAGTTCAGAAACATTAAACAATTTCTGACGTCAAAGGGCGCTATCTATGGCAATATGTTACAATGTTATCCTGGTTGACTAAAATATCGAAGAGGACAGCTAAATATGGGGTTATTAGTACCATAGAATGTACTTAAGCAGATATATTAAGAAGAAGCATAGGATCATTGAAGGTGGTGGAAGACGACTGTCATGATAGATTTACCAGGGAGATCAGATGGTTGGAATCGCAGAACTCCGTTTGTCTGTGAATGAGCATCAATGATGATGCAGGCGTATTTGTTAAGAACGATGAACCCCCTTGAAACCGCTGGCTCTCCATCTACAAGCGCATATCAATAAACGAATTGGCACTCCGAGTGTTTCGCCCTAGGTCCAGGTGGGTACCAAGTTTGGGATATACTAAACAAGAAAGCGAATGTAGATTTCCTTCGCACCAGATTATGCAATGTATGTAATGGACGGGTCGATTGCCATTTGGAGGCAAATGCGCTGCTGATTGTTGCTGAACTCATTCGCTCAGGGATTGAAAGTGATGTAGGTAACTCTGCATGCTGCGCAGCAGGAAATATGCAAATGAATTGAGTGGAGGATGCGGCCCCAAAAACAAACGTGACGGGGAATTCGAGGTTTAGGTCAGGACAGCGCCCGTCACTCGTTGACCCCGTTATCGCCGAACATGAAAACGAACTTCAGAAATGGACAAGGGTGATCACCTGTTGACCACTTTCAGCGTTTAACTTACGTGATTAAATATCCAAGGGAAGTCGCTGGGAATATTTCGAACATGGAAGTAAAATATTCACTATCATCTCATATTCTGCAACTGTGCATCGGTCGGACGGAGGTCAGCAATTGGCGGCTGGTTATCTGCTTACTACGGCCAGGGTCATCCAATTGCAATTAAAAGCAGAGGGTAAGGAACAGATACCAGAAGGGAAAACTACATGTAATGCGAAGAACAGAATGAGATTCACTCGTGTATCTTAAAGCGGTCTGCATCTACGTTGGGTGAGCCTATGTGTAGTATTATCTGAGCTTACCGGAGCAAAAACAGATTAGAATAGAACTAGACGATACTGCTTTTGGTAGGTATCTGCTAAAAGATGTAGATTATCGAAACATGGACCTCACGCATGTCCCTCGCGATTGTCTGGGAGGTTGGTTTAGGGAACACGGAATCATCTGATGAAATACTCCTCCATGTATAAAGCGCATTATGAATAAGCTAACTGCGGATCGTGCACCTTTATCCTTATAAGGTTGTTGGATGAGCTTACAGCTTGCCTATGACGGAGAAATGATAGACAAAGATCGCCTAAATGTTATCGTGACGTTTGTTTTGGGTGTCGCTTGATGAGATCTGGTCTTCTGGAACCGGCGGCCCGGTACCCAAATTGTTTCGGGTTTCCTGACGAATATATCTTCATTAGTCGGAGTGGGAAATGAAAGTTCATGACTTTTGACTCACTTCAGATTTTGTACCTTGCGCCTATGTCCTTCCTTTTCCACATAAACGAACTTGCATCAAAGTCGCAGCTATGCTGTTTCCCCTTTGGGAATTACGTGCAGGTAGTGATTACATGCGAAGCAAGGCACAACAATAAATAAATAACTGGGCGGGAAAGTTGCACATACCACCAAAGAAAGCTTAATGTTGAGAGCCGACCAGTCGGTCAGAGGGTCTTACTTTCGTGAAAGAAAGGAGGGGTTTTTATACAGTGCGATTCAAAGTACCAAGCGATTGAGAATTGTCAAGAGCGAAAACTAGAAGTGGGCGAAACAGTGCAGGGGTGCTCTCGAAAAAGCCAAAGAATGTTATTCTGTGGGAGACCGGAATTATGTATTGCTCTGTACTATGCCACAGTGGCGCCAAAATTAGAGTACTGAGAGCAGGCATATACGCCATCCACTGAAACAGACGTGTTTTGCATCCAGAGTGAACAAAGTCAACTGGCCGTTTACACACTGTTGGAGAGCCTAAAACTGTGCTCGGTGGAACGGCTTAAATTAGGAGGCACTAAGACCAAAAGTCTAAGATCCTGAAGATTTGAATAGAATTAGGACTAATCATCGTGTTCAGGCAAGGTGCCGGGGACAGGATGCGAAGCAATTACGCAAAGCTAAAACTAAAGAATAGCCTGTTGAATGTAAGTGGAAAAGAATCTTCATCGCAGTAGTCAGAGCTTGGAGCGAGCCATAATCAGAGGCAACAAGTGCTTCGGGCGTTAACGCATTAAAAACACCTGATAAAGTGAAATAACAAATATCACAGATATCAGAGTGCTTGGATTTAAAAGGTGGGAAAAAGGAAGAAGTGGTGGGAACATTCACAGAAGGGGTTTGTGAAATGATGGAACTCAGGCACAGTGGACGTTCTTTCACCTGAATCAAAAAAGAGTTGTCCATTCCGCTTTTATTTTAGAGGGAGAGGGACTTCAGCAACATACCGAACTGTAAGAGTAAAAAAACGTTGAAACGATGTCAGATCTTGAACATACCATCAAAAGCACCTGGGTGTTCGACTGACCGTTGAAAAAACCACAGTGTTTATTGTTCGTAGCTGATTTAGCTACGCATCGCAGTCTTCTCTCTTCTCCGCTGAAGACGTGAAGGAGTTGGGGCTGTCTTCACGGGATAATCTGGACAAAATATCGTCTAAATATTAGACTGTGTAAAAAATTCACAGCCAGCAAACGAAATTTGAAAAAGTAAATTGTTTGTAAAGAACATAAAGGTTGTTGCAATTGTACAGCAGGATGGTTTTTTTATGACGAATTTAGTAAGCAAACTAGGAGACCCTGGAATTCAAGCCGCGCTAGACTTCAAATGAACTGGCCAGCGTGCTCCCTCGAAAAGGTCAGAAGGCAACTTTACAGGTGGAGTTCAACGCTGCGGTGCGAAGATGTTCATTTCACCGTTCCACCAAGATTGTAATGCTGCCTTCGGGATTGGACCCAACACTTTCTAAAAATAAGGACTGTTTAGATAGGTTGCAATTACCAGCCACGCGTGCGACCAAAGGTCTCAGATAGAAGACTATATGTCAGAGGTTGATGAATTTGTGTTTGTTGTCACTGGAACGCCTACAGTATTGGAGCGATCCGATGAAGACGATGGGAAAGCTTAGGTTCTAAGCAGAATTTTACTGCAGTCCCTTCAGCGCGGAGACGTCGATTCCAGAACCAAGGTAAATGGGAACTCCCGAAGTAGCATCGCTGTTGGCTGGCAGCTGGAGCCTATTTCTTTACCAACGGAAGAAATCCGGATTCGCGTTTGGTCCTTTGGTTCACCTCCATCCTGTGCCAAATGAATGGAACCGAACTCTTTTGTTCTGGCTGAGATGAAGTGACAATACTCAAGGCCGTCGTTATAATCGTTGTAGCGGCGCGTCAATTGAACACTTTCATCGATCTTCATGAAAAGAATTTCCAAGTGGCGAGATTCTTACGATTTACAAAATGCAAAGGAATAAGTGTGTTACCTTTAAAAATGCTTCGTCAGTTACAAAATAAACATTTTTTTTTCGATTAGATTCAAATGTAGCTAATCGCCCGCAGGCTATATTATTGCAACATTTTCGAAGAAATAATCTGACGTATATTATTTTGACACTTTCAAGTGACCGGTGATAATCATTTCAGTAGAATAGTGGTTTTTAATAAAATAACATTCAAGACGCCCAAATTTTATTTCAAAATGATTCCATTCCAACGCAAGCAGAAAATAGTTTGTAATAATCTACTTTGTATGCAGATTATTATGCACTATTGTGATTATTAACTTTATTGACTGCATTTATGATAGTGATTTTACGTTTATATCAAGCAGCTTTTTGGTGCAGCGTCGTTGGAGATTGTACCAGCGGCTTCAAGTTTCAGTAGCCGCTGAGTAAACGGGTAAGTAGACTCATAAGAGACTTTCTAATACATGAACGCAAATGACGAAATACATAAAATTGAAGCCATGCTTTCAAGTATTATGTAGGCAAGTACTCCCTAACAGCGAAAACATCGAAAAATAATACTCATTTAGTCCCAAAAATTTTCATGATCGGAACGAAAATTAGTCCTGAAAAGCCCCCTGGTGAAATATGACGGGGGAGATTTGAGGACGATTTTTGGTCCCCTACAGGGAGGATTCAGTGAATTCTGTTTCCCCACTGATGACAATCCATGGACTATTTTTCCTTCGATGGAAACTACGGGAGTATTTTTGCAGCAACCTTATTGAAATTCTACGTAATTAGCGATTATTAGAGGATCTAAGTGACAGTATAGACTTCAGGCCTGAAGGCTATGCTGTCGCGTGGTATCTGATACCATGGCCGGCAGCCCTGAAATTGTGAATAAACTTGCCATTTAACTGCATTCTCTTTAGAGTTGTATATATACACTGCCGAAAGGGTGATAACATGCAACAAGTGCGGAAGCCGCAACTTCGTGGGTAACCTTGGGATGGTGAAAACCAAAACTAGATTACTTGAAAAGTTATAATTTTCAACAACAAAGGGTTGATGGTAAGTACATGAAACTATGTACAGTAAATGTTAATTTTACTGCAACTGGTTGTGTTAACTGATACTCTTTTTGATTAAGGGGAAAAACGCAGCGCCTACAAGTATGCCATCAGTACGTATTAACATATTCATGCAAACCAAAAATAATTACGAAATGCTGACAAACGGACTAAAAGCACAGTTATCTACTCACGACCTCGTTTTCTTTGAAAGACACGGACACTGTAACGTCAGTTGTTGCTTCGCTTCAGTGGTCGCTGAGACATTCGTTTGCGCGACAGTGTCTGCAGACTAATGTTATCTTTTATTACAAACATAGAAAGTATAACAAAACAGTATCTGCGGTTCAGTAGGCCAATTTTCCAATGGCGCCCTTCCAGGTTAATTGACTCTGCAGGTCTCTTGTTGCCAAGATATGCAGCATGTCTAGGGCGATCTTCCGCATCCTTTCCGTCAAACTTCAATATAAAATGAAGCTGCATTAAATGGAGTACAGCATATCTAAAGTAATTACCGCATTGTCGGGCACAACATTATTGCAGAGAATTTCCCATTGCAAAACACTGTTAGCACGATCACCAGCAAAATTCGTTTCACTGCTCTGCAGCTTCAGCTTTCCTTCGCGCACCTTGCGTCCCACGTTCACAATAACATCCATGAAGGCCTTGAAGCATGGCGTGCTTTAACTTTCCTCATGCTCATCGTAAAATTATCTACTTTGTCCGTAACTTTATCAAACAGGGTAGTTTACCGCTGCATTTCTGGCTTGAAAATAGCGGATTGAACGGACTTCTTTGAAAGGGTTGTTGAACACACCCAAGCCAGCGTAGTACTATTACCGGTTTCCCGCCTAAAGCTAATCAAACATTAGTAAACAAGTATACTATTTTCCTTAACGAAAGCCAACGAAGTTCACGAAAATATTGCCATGTAATAAACTGGAAATTGGCATAACTGGAAACCTGGCGTACATGCTCTTCTTAGCTGCTGCTTTATTTTACGACCATAGGAGGCCTTGAAATTTGAGTCCTCCCATCACTAGACACAAAATAGGCTAGGATTTCCTCATGCGCGTCAGAAGTATCTGGAAGCCGACGGGTTACTTAACATGATGTGCAACACAATGGGCAGCCAGTAAACCACAGACAGCATGACAACCCTACTCTTCTACTATCAAACTAGAGCGAAATCAAAAGTGTTTCTTGCGTATGTTTTTTCTAGGCCACTTAGTTTAGTTCAGTATAGTTCAATTTAGTTGGCAAAGGACAAAAATAACCCATAGGGCTAAACGGCGGTTAAGAATTCTTCCGATGGTATGCACACAATGACATCCATCACCACAAGTTTTATTTTCTTTAACTTCTCATTCAAGCAGCCTTGCGAATCGCCGGCATACTCCCCTGCTCGGCCGTCGTCTAAAACAAAACACATGTAACTTGGCTAACAACAACAACAGCAACAAGGGCTATTGGCTTTCCAATGGCCAAATGTATACCATCAGGACCTGCTTATAAATTTATTTGCAGTGTCTCCAGCACGTTTTGGGTCCACTTCACCGTTACCTTATTCTAAGGAAAGTCAGAAGCGTCCGATGGCTGTGCAATATCTACTTGATTTCCCTTATTCTGTCAATACAATTTTTAAACTCATTTCGGTTGTCTCACGCACTGGTCCCATCGTTAGAGCAGGCGTACCTACTCCATTTTTGAGTGCGCTTTTTGAATGAAAATATATCTAATCCCTCTTGGGCGTCACGTTGAATCACTTGCAAGTGCTTACTCAAAACACCGCTGGGCCTTCCGTTATTTTTCTACTGCTGCACTTCCAAAACGTTCATATAGTCTCCAGGCTTCTTTGTTTTCTAGTTTCTTGTAAATTCACCGTCTCCTATCAACTTCCGTTGTCCACATTGTTTTCATTTCTGATTACTATAAGGTCGAGAAGCTGTGAGCTGCACCCAGTTACATTTTAAAGTGCTGGACCATGACCCTTTGATTCAGCCACTGAAAGAAATCGTCCTAAATCCTACCTTTTGTGC
Source organism: Fasciolopsis buskii (assembly GCA_008360955.1). Lineage (NCBI taxonomy): Eukaryota > Metazoa > Platyhelminthes > Trematoda > Plagiorchiida > Fasciolidae > Fasciolopsis > Fasciolopsis buskii. Next base: position 9,278 of record LUCM01000155.1, read on the forward strand.
AGTCCTCTATATTTACTTCCATCTTAGGGGAGTTGAAGTCACCCATAATAAGAATCGTATTCACACTGCTTGCAGTGCATCCGAATGTCTGGTGTATCTGGAGGTCTTTAAACTATTCGAAGGATGTAGCTTATACATGCATAAAACGACACTTCTGCATCTCTTTCTTCTCACTGCAAAAGCACACAAATGAGCACCTTCTGTCTTTTTTTTGGCTGTGGAATATTTTTGAACATTTCCCCTCTAGTAAGCAGTTCCGCTCCACCTTCTGCAGTGCCCCTAGCTACGCCTTACCTAAACATGTAACATTGTTTCCGTAGGTCTTGTTGGTTGTGGTCGGTATCGGTCAGCTATGACTTGGTAATTTCAAATAACTTTTGTCGGCTTTGGCTACCACCTACAACTATTTGTTCCCGAGGTTAATGTTTAGGTATAAATCACCAGAAAATTTGCCTCCCTACTGTGCTCACTCTTCTGCTTTAGTCCTTTTTACTTATCAGATACATGAGCCCAGGATTCGCTGCAATTTTTGGCAATGCACTCTATTTGGAGCTTCTGGAGAACTTCATTAAATAACCTAGTCCGGCGCAGCTTTGAGAACCTTCGCTCCCCTTCCAACTAGAGACATTTCTCGTAGCTGTCATTTTTTACTATGTCTTTGATCACAAACATTTCCAGAGAATGTTGAAACCACGTGACGGACCTAAGTGTTTCTCTTCGTGGGCGTAATCCACCGCCTTTATTTTGTAAGCTCTTTACGCCCCCTGCATTTTACTTCTGCCATGCCCCGGTAAAGCTTCCAAATGGCCTTTCAGTCAATTGTACACTTTGTGATACCTGCTTCCACCAAGCTGGTTCTGAGTAGTAAACTTTCTCCGGCAAACTCTTTAGTGAAATCCATTAGGATCGGCAGTGCCGATCAAGTGTCTCCCAGGTAGTTTGTTGTTTTGTGTATTTCCGCTCTATACACCCGCTTAATGTCCATAATTGGTGGAACTGCAGGAACCCTCATTTCCTCTGATCCCGTTCCATCTTTGCCTGTGACTCACAGAAAAAGGGTTTCTCCAAGCTGAATATCAACGGCTTGCGGTTTACGGTCCTGTTTATTACTTACAAACCATCGACTAATCCTGCTAAATTAGTTAAATCCAGATGAAGGGAATCCGCAATTACGCAGCTCTCCCTTTTGCTGATCTGTAACATCTTTGGTTGCCTTTATCTACGCATATTTTGTGCCTCACTTACCTCCTTTTCTCCTCTCACTGCGGTCGGTGCTAACGTCCTTTTGATGATTTCTTTTTTATTTAGCACAAATCCAGGGACTGCTACCTTGTTCGAGTTAGCCACCTCCCCCATGTGACTCTAGATTTGCTGCCACTGGTGTTAAAACTGGACTACTGACTATTAAGAATGATGTCTGCGGCTGTATCACACAGCGTTCTTCTTCATGATAAGCACCTCCTACTGCCTGTTTGCAGCGTCTACATACTCAGTCTGCCTAAATTTTTTTGGCATTAAGTCTGGTTTGCTTCACCTTTAATTCCGGAGCACTTCGAGTGTGCCAACCTTTCGCAAATTTTACCTTCGAGTCGCTGAACAACACCTTTCTATACCTTGTGCTTAGACACGGATACAACACGCCTGACATTTTGAAAGGACTGTAATAGCCACTATTTGACCAGATTGTCTAGGTTTGCCAGTTTTGTTTCACTGGAAGTAAGCCCATCATTCACAGAGGTGTTATCTTTTGCCACTGTGAACTGTTAAGAGCATTTTGAGAATATTTGAGATTAATCAAGAGAAATTTTACCCTAATTGTGAATACATTTGTCGCTTTTCATGTGCGCTTGCACGTTAGACGGTATTCCTAAAGGCCATTATGTGCACTCCAAAATCCACTGAATTGCTTCTTTAGGGACATTCACCCAAACCTTCATTTGGTCAGCCTTAATTTGCATTTATTTTCTCTTGTCTGGAGAAAACGTAAAGACCATTTTGCTGTACTTCCGCCCTATGGTCTTTTTACTTAACCCGTTCCTACTGAAATAGCCGAAAACAGAACAAAAATATCCTGCCTAACACATTTCGACACACTTATTACACTGCCTCGCTAATAATTCCTCTTCCAAAGTGTTTCTGCGTAGTAACTTAAAGAAGCGGAATTTCGCATTCGAACTTCACGAGAATCATTGTGCACGCAAATGGATATTGAGTTTATTTACGCTTCACCTGAGAATCTTTTGATGATCAGACTTTGGTTGCACGTGATCAATACTTTTGAGTTCGGGGTACAAGATAATGAAATTGAGTTTTTGGCAAGTGTTTTGGTTCTAGCACTGAGAGAAGGAAGGACAAATCAGCGAACGTCTGCTGAATCGACTTACTATCCATTCAAGCTCCTAATGATTCCGGCGGGATTCTACTGCAAGCCCAACAAAAGAAAGTCCAAACAAAGGGCTACTAGTCGAGAGATTATTGAGTTTGCATGTAGGGTGAGCAGCAGTAATTGCAAAATCAAGCTTGTGCTTTTTGATTAGTTTTTCTTCCATTGTTGTGCAAAGCATATTACTTACAACAGCAAGAGAACAAAAGCTTGGTTACGTATTTAATGTTTGGTCCGGATGAGGTAGGCGGGTTTGTGATGAAATCATATTTAATAGCTGACTCCAAAAGACGCTTGGGTGAAGCATGGAGCACAACGTTTCATAGAGCCTTTTTGGACTATAAGTGTTAGTTTAATATTCGAGATTTTCCAGCTCCCAGCAAAATTCCAAAAGGCTAAATTTATGATTTTCACTTAAACAGCAACCAGACCTTGCAGTTGAATTCTGCCCTCTGAACTTCAATTTCAATTGGACAGAAAGAAACTTCTATATGAAATGATTAGGACTATCTGACAGTACTTTGTCGAACGCTTCATTTTGAGCTAAGGTTTATAATGCGATAACTTGTGCCTTACTAGATAAGACGTTTTAAATTTGCAACCCTGAGCTAAGACACTTCATTTTATGGAGCTTTTTTTGTTCATTATTTGTACAGGGGATTTCTAGTTACGATTATTAAACATCTCAGACATCTGAGAAATAACTTAAAGGTTTCAGAAGCGCATCTCTTCTCAATACGCTTCCGATTTAAACAAGCACTCAGAAGATGTTGGATTGTGTTCTTCTGTATCCGTTAAGCAACAGACACACCTGACTATGAGTTGAGTATTTTCGGAAAGACAACTTCACAACGGCTGTGTCAGATGTTCCACTCGAAATATCCGTAGTACCGAAACTACTTTGGAATTATTCAATGTCACTCGTTTGCTTAATCGTGAGCCGGTCTTTTTATACGACCATTTTGGAGTACACTGAAAGCTTGTGTTGTTTTTAAATTAAAACACTTCTTTAAAGCGTATTTTTGATACCATAGTTTGATGACTTGTAACATTTGATCGTTTTATGGGTACTCTGTTAGTTTCCAAAAAAGCAGATCGCTGATTTACCGAGCAATCATATGCTGCTCACAACTGTCGCATTATTATTTTGGAAAAGCTTCAAAATAATTGCAATCAACAGGTCAGTTTTTGGTTGCGAATTTTGGGAATAAAACTTATTTATCCAAATCACTTGGAAATGCTCCCTGGTTGCTTTTAAAAGTAATACACCAAGGCAGCAATTGTGTAGGATTTGATCATTATACGAAGGGTATTACGGACAGATTGCAGTGCATGTCATGGAAATAATCTCACAATGAGTAAAGTCTCTGCTGGCATCCTTCTAATATCATAAGAATCTATTCGCATTCTTTTAGCAGTGGCGGTTAAGTAGATTAAGTACCCGTTACCCCCAAGAAGCTAGACGTTTGAGTCTCATATCGGCAGATTGTTCTGACGGTAGATGGGGTGTTTCACATGGTCCTATGCCATTCCGATTTTCAGAGTCGTGGTTTCCAGTTTCTCGCTGCTTGAATTGAGCCAGAACGAGGACCAGAAATCACTTTCGACAGGTCATTATTTCATGCACACCACAAAAAGTGCCTCCAAAAATATCCGCTCGAATCACTGAAAATATTATACCATAAGAATCGAATTTGCGTTGCTCTAAGTAGGGAGTTTTATGTATGCGCTTTGAAAATAGCGTGCAGAACGGATCCGATCCATGGACAATTAGATCAAGATGAGACGAGCTGTACTTTTTGTAAAAACGCACCTTCACAGTCTTCGATAGTTCACCTGGCTAAAATGCTTGTTCATTTTGCAAATGCAAGCAGTACTTTACAGAGAAGAACCCTGGTAAATAATGCTGCAATTTGAAAGCGACTGCGATTGCACTAAGGCTTGTAATAACTTTGTGTGACTTTTAAGTTAATTGTAACTATCTGGTGCTTTGCAATGCCCTCTGAATTTGCAATGTACACATTCGTCAGAAGTAATTTTGAATATTTTTCAAGATGTCGAAAGCAAAACCGAATAATATTCAAGCTCATAGATTACCATATAGATTCAGGTCATTTACCAGGAGATTGCGGCTTACAAGATTGACTGAAGTGCATAAATATATGAGATCTTTTACTTTAAACGAAAGCGGTTTGGCAACAAGCAATCTGCCATTTTCATAGTTTATTCATTAACCAAGTACAGCGTTGTTTCTAACTACTGAGTATATAGCTCGTTCAAATCAGTAGTCCTCGTGGCAGTCTGTGCTCATATTTGTGCAATTAATCCCAAAAATCAGTTATTTGGTTTTGATGATCAAACGTTAGTCAGTGTTTATCTCTTGTCACTGGAATACCCCGTGGCGGTTCAGCTGGAATAGGGTAACCGAGTGCGGACATATTGTGAAAACTGCTTTTCATTGTCTACACAGCTAAGTGGTCTCATTTTATTTTCGTGAATTTATTTCCCACAGGCTCATTTTGGCTACTTTAGCTTGGCATTTTAAATGACTGTTCTGCTGATACCAAAATCGTGCCGGAGTATTTCCGAGTTTTCTAACTGAAAGTTTCCAGGATCGTATAGAGAGCAAGGTTTTACCGTACATTCGCCTTCCTCTGTCACGGATCATTCACTTTGACTTCATTAAGTTTTCCATAGGCTGAGACTCAAAAACTGTTAGTTCACCAGCAGTCTTTTTTTGCACTCTGTGTTCAGAAACTCAAGACTGTGGAGTTGGTCTGTACAAAACAGGGTACTCGGGTAGTACATCCTGATCTTATGTAGGGTTGTGTGACACTTGATGAACTTTAAATGATTCTAGTAAAGTAGTAAAAGGTCAAGTCTATCTGATTCTTTTTCCTTGTCTTGTTCTAATTATTAGCACTGGCACATTCACGTTCTTTTTTATGCTAAACGAAGTAAATGATGGGTTGTTTGTTTAGTCATCATCATCAGTATCTTGATTAGCATCTTTTTCAAGCTGCATGATTAAAAAGTCCAATTTTAATGGATGCCATCCGGGTACAAATAATAAAAGGAAGCAGACGGCAACAAGCCGATGGTTTTGAATGATTTTACGTACATTCACAAGCGGATGGTCCCGTGGCCAAATAAGCATAAAAATGAGGAGAAGGTAGTTGACCTTCGGATCAGTTGCAACAAGGAATCCGCAGGGAGAAGGAAAGGAGCACACCTTAAATCGATAACACACAGATAGATTAAAAATATGTTTGTATCCGAGGATGTTTTATTTGCGGTTATGAAGTGCAATTAAAAACAAACTTGACCCCGTGTGAAATAAGAGTACTTAACATATGTTAAGTGCGTGGCACGAAAAATGATGTTTGATTAGCCACTTTAGATAGACTGACACTTCCGTTTACAAGGCTGTATCTCATCTTTGCATCGAACTTCTCAATTGCTCCCTCCCTATAACACTGTCTTCATTGTAAAACTCTCACCTCGACTGGCAACGACACTCATCAGATGAAAATGCCAAGCACGATCACCATCATATATACATGAGAATCTGTAATTACAAGACGGAGTGCACAAGTACTCCTTAAAAACTGTGCATTAGTGCATTTGTCCATTTCCGTGATTGTATAATTACCAAATGGTAATTTATTAGGTTGAATTTGCTTTATTTTTAAGACAAATGGTGGACATATAATCCCCCAGAATCCGAATGTTGGATGACACACACAAGATACCTTTCATAATTCATATCAGTTACTCATTTTCTGTTCTTTAGAGTTTTTTTCTTTAAATGATCACAAATGTGGGAAGAAGCGGTTCGACGAATGTTAGATATTAGACACCAACATGATGAGTCATGTTGACATCAAATGAAATGGTTGCTATTTTTCTTACCCAAGGGGCCACGCACCGTAGGCTGCATGTGTTGTAGGAGCTGACGTATCTAGCGTGTCTTGTTGCAAATTTTAATTTTGTCATTATCTCTCTACGAAAACCTGTACTTTCAAAGGTATTTTGAAGGTAACATTATTTTAAATATTGAGTTGTTTGAACTTTGCATATGGCTACAAAAATAAGCAGAAAACCTTGCTCTGGCAGTTTTGCCTGTCCACCAATACCACCTGCAAACTATAGAAACGATAGAGCTCACTTGACTTATATTGGTGGGTCACCAATCAACGCTCAGCCATGTTCTGTGTTCATCTTCTTTCTCTTTTGCTAGCACATTTTGGGCTAGCTGTTTGAATTCCGTGCTCTGTTTCACTGTAACTTCCCACTCAAATGAGCACTTGGTCCGTTCCATTTCGTTGTGCGACCGCAGGAGTTGGAGCCTCAAACCTGAACCATTGTCCCCAACTTAATTGCGCTTTGTTGTCCTTCTAGGCAGTAGGCTTGTGTTTTTGTGCTATTGTGTGACGTCTAGTGCTGAGGACTTGTGGTTCAGTGCCATGTGTATCAGCTTAACTGGGAAACTCAGCAGAAAGTCAAGCCCCTTCTTTGATAAGGTTTCTCACAACCTGCTCATCTTTATAGTGGTCGGTTACTTAAGACCTTTTTGATCGTACAAGACCAGTGACTGTCGTTTGTTGAAATTGAGAAAACTAATTAAGGTACAGTTTTTCCAACTAGCACAATCTAGTTTGATAAAAAGCAGTATGGACGAAGTTTAGGGCCCAAGGGTTCTCTGCCGTCAGCGTACCACAGGGACATGAAAAAGCCGATCAAAATAGGTTACCAGGACACGATGCCGGAAGAGCCAAGCTCACTATCCGTTTCCCATATCTTACCAGGATTTGGGTATTTCCCAACAGAAGCGCATTCACACAAGTCAATATTTGCAGTTCTGAAGTGAAAACGAATAAGCAAGATGGTTCTAACTTAATAAGTGCAAAACAGCATTTGAATATAGTTTGGGTTCAACCCAAATTTTTAAAAAGATTCCTTAAACTCGTATAATCTGCTTGCTGCCAGTGCCTTCTCAGTAGCAAACTTTTTCGCCTTGACGAATTCAAGTTTGCCCTATATCTCATTTATTTTCAGTTGCATACCTCGAATTCATCTCATCTCACAGTTCTTTGATAATGAATGCACGCCTACGGAATAACGTCAGTAAATCAATCTCCGAGCAGATTACGACGCTTAGTAATAATAATCCTTTCACTTCCTTTCTTAATTATTGAGCAACACATGCAGGACAACTCAAGAAGCTGGCCATGGTCATTAGAAGACTGCCTAGTAGGAAAGTTACCCATGGCTGGATGATTCGAGCCTGCAGTCGCCACTACGAAATGCCACTAGTTTGACCGGTTGATCAATACCGGTCAAATTTTATCCCAGATCGGAAAGTACTAGCGAATACAGTTCTCATCAGCTGACCAATTATGGAATCGTTTGTTCCGGATGAACACTACGTGATCCGTCACCGCTAACATTAACTCCGTAGACGCTGAAGAAAATTCATTTTAAAATTTTCTTGGCCCAAATTCTTTCCCGTGATCTACACCAAATTGTTACGTGGGTCTGATTGACAATGTTTAAGCTGGTCGACAGATGAAACAAAGATTTTGCTTCTATTGTAAAACTTGACAGTGACAATGCAACCAAAGCAGGAGTAACAAACCAACGCATGCACAAAAAGGTAAAAATATTTAGGAGCAAATGTTCAACATCTGTCGAAATGAGTCGCAGTCATCACGTTTGCTGACTAGATGACTGAGCAGTTGCAGCAAGCATCAATTGTTTGAAGCCGAGAGGCATGGGGCATCCAACAAAGTCATGGATACATCGTCAGACAAACATCTCTCAGCCATTTTATCCGAACAGAAAATCTTCAGCCACTTGAAGTGCAGGGAGAAAAATGAAGCAGGCAGCCACTCGGAACAGGGGTGAGAAAACGACCAAGTTGACAAGTTTTTCATGAACAGTCCACAAAACGAATAAAAAGGGACTTCTCCAGGAAATTCGTTTCACACTAGTTAGAGGAACTTCTCAGAAATCGGAAACTTCTCTCGGTCAAGACTGCCTTGACAAATCGCTGCACAATGCAAGTGGATTAAACAAAAATCGATACGAATATAAGGATATTGTAAATCCTCAGTTGTTATAGAATTCCTCAGAGCACAATGAGAAACCACAACTTGGCGAGCAGTCTTGCATCTTATAATTTGTAATAGTGTGAATGTATCACATCATATCAAACAATTCCCGCTTTTGGCGGTCAGAATAATTTTTGGCCTAAATGGATCTAACTTGATCCACTCGTTACTGCAAAGTAAACAGTAAATAAGACGGTTATTAGCAGGAGACATGTTCCTTCGGCCTGAAGACATTCATGTGTATCGTCATCAGTGATACGTGACCACGTGTAAATGTGAAAACCGGCGTTTCGATGCAAGTAAAATTGAACCATTTTTTCGGTTATCATGGGCTATCTTTCTACAGACAGTTTTCAACCGAATGATTTAAGAATAACATTCACCCAACTAAAGCGCGCGTCTTCCAGTCCCATGCTGGCACGGCAGTATTTCTGTTCGTTTGTGTGTTAGGCACGAAAGTGGACGATGTGCACGTCTATTCGCACCATGCTTGTCTATGGGATTGGGCCAGTTGTGGTGAGTGCGACGTCCGAAGGCCTATGCATCACTGACTTTCGAGTTATCCAAACGTTTGCGAAATTCTACCTGGTCAGTTCGGTTTGCAGATTCATCGTAGACTTTAATGACCAGAGGCTTGGCAAACAAGCCCGCAGTAGGTATTTGGAAGTTCAGTTAGCTTAATTTGGTGTTCTCACAGTCTGCCATCAATCCTGCTAAAGTATGATACAGTGTTCTTTAAAGAAAACAAATAAAATGATCGCTCGTTTTAAATTCAACCTCTGGATTATTTGATGCCCAGAATCGTTTACTACAAACTTAAATAACCTTTTAATATTTCTGATTTCAATACTCACAATTTACTTTCGTTTTCATGATAAAAATTACTTTTGTATGGTCCACCACGGATCAAGTGATAAAATAATATTTGATCATATCATTCTAAGCAAACAGTAAGCATTCATTTGCACCATTCTCTCCCTAACAGTCCGTTTAGAACTATAATCATTTTAGGTCCGTAGAAAGATCGAGGTTTATAAAATCCTTCTTTTGACTTTCGTTCTTTCCGGCAGCTGATGTTAAAGGTATTGTTACTTTGCGTGCGGACAGTAATTTTGATAGAAGTGATGGGTGCTTTCTGGAACGGTGCAAATCTAACCGTTTCATAACTGACTTTTAGACATGGGTTCAATCTTGAACAACAAAAAACCGCACAGATAGTTAAGTGATACGTAAAAATCTTATTTTCTGATAACTCCTAGGGCTAAAACGTTCAAACTGATTGCACTTTGCCGGTTGAATTCAACGACAGCTGCTGTTTGCTTTTGTAGGTCACCTGTTTTACCGTCAGAAAAATCATTCATGGAGAAACCTGATCTGTCGGAGATAAGTAAGTTCGTGGTGTTTGTTCTCGTCATACCGGTGCAACAGTGCCTGATTCTCCCGGACAGTTACCGCGCCATGAGGTTTGAGATTGTTTTGCAGAAATAAATGCTCCCCACCCCAATTTAGCTTGAAGATCAACTCCGATTTTACAAAGTTGAACTGGACAAAAAAGATGAGCTTATACGCGAAATGACCAAGTATGCACGACTTCAACTAATAAATCGTTTTAATCAAATTGAAGATTGGCTACTAATTCCTCCATTAGTGAAAATCAGCGATTTGCTTACGGTAAAGCGGAACCCAGTGAAAAGCTGGATGAAATTCGATCTCGAGTGGACAAGCTTCAGTTAACGGTTCGCAATTCATCACAATGATGCACACACTAACGCGATGCCATATTACAGATTGCTGAGAATAAGGATATAATACAAGAGAAGAATTGTCTAATCAACGAATTACGGGCCGAAAATGAAGCGATCAAACTTGATTGCCTTACGCACGTACAAAGAATTGAAGAACTGGAACGATTGCTCCAGGAGAAATCGGGCCAATTAAAACATGTGAAAACGGCAGAAGAACAATATGATATTGCACTGCGCTCTCTGCAAGATGATGTGAAGATAAAAAACGAAAAAATACTGCAACTTCAGAGTCAACAGAGGTTTTTACTACACTGTTCTGGTGTCATCATAGCTTTACAGAATTTCAGAACAGAAATTTGAGGAAAATACCAAACAGTTGGAAGCGGCCGCCGATGGGCTGCGTAAAGGATTCGAGGATTTAGCCGCTCTGCTTGAATGCGAAGCAAATCCGGAGCAGTGTGTTCTCAAGGTATCAATAATCATGCGCCTATTTGGAATAACAGGTATTCTTAGATATTTCCTGTCACAGATCCAGTCGACCCTTTGGAGATAGCGCTGTTATTCAAATGACGAACATGTAAACACGATACATTGTTGAGTGTAATGAATTCCCAATTTGCATCAACGAACTAGCAGAAACAGTTTGTTAACCATCTTCTTGAAGGGCATACGGTTTTTAAGGATTTTCTACGCAATTAGACAGGTCACAGCGCAAGAAAAACGTTTGTGCACCGTATGATGTTCCTAATGTGCTTCAATTGTCTGGGGTTGTTTTGTCTTCGGCAGGAGTTGGAACGAATGTACCGTTCGGTTGACACTCCCTAAAGTAATGGACATAAAAACGAAGCTTTCTAATGCATGAATGCGCATATTTTGCTCATTTATATGCAGCCTTCATTCTGAGCAGACTGATGCAGGCGTCTCTAGTGACGATCAGCATTGAGCAGACCGGGACAAATCGTTAATCAGTTCGGAGAACAATTATGGAACATAAATTGCTCCAGCATCTACAACGCATTCTTCAGTTTGATATCAACATACCAAGACTATCGTGATTTTCTAGTGATCTGCAGCGCCAGCTGCCACTGAGTTTTTATTTCCTACTGTGTATTTATTCACGAAGAGTGAGCAAGTAAAGCAGTACATGACAATACGACAAAGACTTCGCGAACAGAACTGAAAGTTGTGTTACTGATGAGTGGAGCACAGAGAAAATTTTTGGAAACCCTTTTCAGAATGGTTGCTGTTGTCACTGTTTAACTAACCTTTCTAGTTAGTATACGTCACAGAGTTTCTGGCAAAAAGTTCTTCCGAATATCCTCGCCAGAGGATTCCGATATTTTGCAGTGGGTGAGATATGTTTTCTTACCAATAGCCTGAACAGAACGAACGAAAGGTTAATCTATTTGATTGCTTGAGATGGAGAATTCTTAATTCGAGTTGAACTCCTTGGCCGAGAATTTGTTCTGTCCATTGAAGGCAGTACATCATGCGTCCAAAAAGTTAAATATCCCATATCAATAACTAATAACAAAAGTGAATTCGTGCAATGACGCTAAGCAGTTTATGAATATTATGATCCGAGAAAAGTAAAGACTCGTACATCGGTTGAAGAATCAAAGCAGCCCAGGTTAGCTACTAATGAGGTGGACGGTGGGTTTTGTACTACTCATAAGATGAAGTCGTACTTGTCATTTTGAATTACCGTTATTCGGTAACTCATATAGCTTTTCATTAATATTCAGCCTTCAGGAATAAACAAACTCGATGTGTACATTTCATGTGTGGGAATTACTGTATTATTCTACAAAGTGACAATGTTTGGGATCGGCTTATTGATGTGATCTAGCCCCGACCACTTCTTGTATAGGGTAAATCGATTTCATGGAGGACTTTCAGTCCGGACACTTTTTGCCGGTACTTTACGGTAGATTCGTTGCGCATGGTCAACCAATCGATATCATAACCGCAATTGGTGCACCAGCGGATGAACAGAATAACCAGGTGGGTTATGCAAGTAATCCGGAACAAATATCAAAGTAATGCTTGTGACAATGTCGAAAGCGGTCCACAATGAATAGAAAAAACCTTATCTACAAACTAATACATTATTCGCGAAATCCGATTAAATCGCAATATCTTAAAATTCATGACCTACACTCCAGCCGTCGTTCTACGCAGTCAGATCAACCTAGACAGACAGCGTTCGAGGTGGACAAATTCAAAGATTGCCGACAGACAGCAGCAGTGACTATGAGGTCAGTCTCAAGGTTTCTTGTTTTTCCGGTCACCCGTTTGCTTTCTCGTCACACTGTGAATACCTTGGTAACTAATGTGAAGCAAGAAGATCCCCGGTTCACCTGCAATAAATTTTAAAGCAAGCCATTAGTTTTACAGTTTAGGTAGGTACAAGTAAGCGTGCAACTTGAAGAACTGTTCGAACAATCAATACAAAGGGAAATTTTTCTTAAGTTATCAACTACGGTATTTCTTGGTACCTACACGAAATAAGCTCTGAAACTAACGTGCTCTGCACAAATGGATTCATTCAATTCCAGTGGCAAAATTAACGAATAGCTTATTCTTTCATGTCAGTGGACTAAATGTGTCATATCTTAACTATTGTAGTTGGCAGACCTGCTAAGAACACATGCGACGTACAAAACACAGATTATACAAAAGACAGACGAAATAGAATCTTTCCAGTTCGAACAAAGAGCTTCTCGTGAGACTGTTTTACGCCTGTCTGGGGAATTGAACAAGGAACAACAAGAAAGCCAAACCATCAAGGCACGTGTTCAATCATTACAAGCAGTAAGTTTAATCCACTTTAATGGTGTTTCCCGTTGGTTCTTACTTGGAATCCAGATTAGTAGTTCCATATTCTTCATTCACTTGGACTAGTGTTTTTGCAAAGTGTGAATGGAAGTGACTTGCTTACACGACGCTTTCCTGTACTAGACAGGGCTTAAAGAATAAGATAAACTCACGTGACAAAAGCATCAATAAAAAATTCTTAAATGCAGTAACATATACGGGTATAACGATGTTCAGTGTCCTAACTGGTTCACGTTGGTTTAAAGTGTTATATATTTTATTTTTTTTTACTTTCTTTGTCAATGAAATAACAATGTACATCATTTTTCAGGAAGGGGGCCGCGGCTACCAAAAGGCTACCAAGTAGGGAAGTTGACCGGCGGTGAGGGACCTCGAGGCCGCGACCTTCAAGTCCATACGCCACGACCTTATCCGCTTGGCCACCGATGACCAAAGGATAACAGATAAAAGATGTTTTGTTTCCTGAATGGTCCACGTTATTTTAAACCATCATAGCATTTTTGACGTTCAAAATTACGTCGTTATCAGTTTGTGAAGAGGATGCGAGGATAAAAGACATAATTTAAAGTGTCCTTCATCAGACACAAAAAACAAGGCTTTTAACTCAAATTATTGTGAAGATATTGACTAAAATTGCAAAAAATAAGCAAAAAGAAATTCCCTTGTAGCTGTTGGGATAAAGCGATGAAGTGTGATATCTAATTGCGATACCCAAGTATTCTGCGTGGGGGGTTAAACGTTATCATTTGCTGCCTTCGATGAACAGTAAAAAAAGATCCAAATTCTAGTACAACAAAGAACAGTGTTAGCTAACAAATAAATTGACTAATCAGTACTGATCTCAGAACCCGATACAAATGATTTATTTCCAATCGGAAGAGGAAAATGTCTTCTGTCCATTGGTTATTCTACTTACAGCCACCGAGAACACGTGACGGTGGACAATGAGTAGAATAGATTGCAGATCTAGCATGGTAGTACCAGACCAGAAGTTCTGTATTTGTGTTTGGCTACATGAATTTTGTTGGAATTTCAGGAACTACAAAAGTTGCAGTTTAAGCAAGAACAAACTGAGACCCATAACAATCTTTTGCAAGAACGCATCAGGCAGCTTAGTGAAGCACTTCGGGCGGCACATAAAGAGACAGAAGCGGTTACAAAACAATTCTCTTTTCTGGCCGAACGGGAGTCAAGAATAAAACCGAGATCACCACTTGAAGCCAACAATAACATTGGTAGTGGAAAATCTAGTCCAGTCAATACCGCCGAAATTTACCAGACAACATTCAAAAGCTTCTTGTGAGTCACAGCGGAAATTAGCGCAACATATTTTTTAACAGTTAATTTCTAATTTCATGTTCACCGTACGGCTAACATTACCACTAAATCCTAAATATAATAAAATTAGAGTGCGACAAACCATTACATTAGATAACATTATATTTTATTCGCACATAACATTCCTATTTGAAATTAGAAATATTCGTCCTTTGGGTGTTCAACACAGTAAGTTTGTATTACTGACTGTTATAAGCAAACATTAACTTTCATTTGAGCTGTTTTTCACGTCTACTATGTCAGAGTTGAATGCATTTCCAACGGTATCGAAAAGACAATGCGCCATGTGTAACGCGAGTTGAGTATTTTTGAATATACGGAGAACATCTTGTTGGAGAATGTTAGTAATGAGTCGACGTTTCCGTTACCTTGAGCAACCTCTATTGGGGCAGATTTTCCAGTTTGTTCAGATGGCCAAATAAAAGATAGAAACCATCCCAGTTGCTAAAACGATTTTGATTTCGAGGGGTATTTGTATGGAAACAGACTCAAACAAATCGTGAGGCATGTAGAAGACAAATTTTCGGTCCCAAAGCGTGAACAGGATGAGACCAGTAACCACTTATGTGGATTTGGGGAAACTTAGATGTTTCACTTGCTTAAAGTTTTTATAAAATACATCCGTCGAATCAATGGACCACTGAATAATACAAAGAATTCACGGAAAATAGACGTTGCCATGTTACTGGCTGACATTTATAGTACCTGGAATAGTCAACCACTGTCGCACGATCATTATGTGTTGTTTCGTTTAGTGACTACATAGTGAAAGGCAAGTAAATACCCTTGACTTAAATGTTGTAATGAAAGCGTAATACTTGTTCGGATTTCACGAATATTCAAAGTGTACCTGTTATCTATGAGCTAATTCGGATACTTACCAATAATTGTTGAGCTAAATCTTTGTTGCTTACCTCCGTTTGCCGATGAAATTGTTTGCCATGAAAACGGTCCTGATGTCCAGTGGGGGCAAAAAGACTTCAGATTGATACGCATCGAACGGAACAATCTTCTAGGCAATATAAGCACATCTGCTAGACGTCTAAGCTAAACATATCGTTCGGTTAGTTGCATTTGTCTACCACAAACTTTTTCGTGCAATTACACGCACAGTGACAAAGTTGACAATTCAGAGGAATTAAGCCTTGCTCACTCGGCGTTTGATTTTACACAACTGTGATTCAAGCAAAACTCCTCTACGAATTTTTGTGGCATATATATATATATATGATGTCGGAGTAGACTGCATTCAGCGTAGGTATCACTGGGTTTCCTACCATCGTATTGCTCCTAGCCAACGGTAAGCAGTCCCGGGATTACAGTTCAGTTAATTTGAAACACTTATTTTAGAAAACAGAACTCTTTATTTATAGTGCTTTATTGAAATTTATCGTTCCTTGATTCGTTTTATACTGATCCAAAAACAGAGACGATAAAACTTTTTGGAAAACCTTGAGTATTACAATTCTATCTCCTCGTTTACATCCTGAGTTAACGAAACCAGTTAAACGAGAACTAACAAAGACACGAATTTTCTAGTTGCTTTCACTGGTAAATCACTCTCAACCAATCATTGGGCACGTCTTGCGGGAATCACCTAAAGGGTTTAAGGGTTACCATGACAAGATGTTTTCGTAGGTGACCGTGTTTGCGACCACAGAGTAGAAAAATCGGCACACGGACTTTAGGTTGTTATGTATTTTCGATTTTCATATATATATTCTCATCAGAGTGACGCATGTTTATGTGGTTGCCATAACAACGCCATTGAATAAGGACTTCTGCTTGTTCATTTGGCCTAATCGTGACCTTGATTTACGTTTGATTTTTAGGGAAAGATGTTCAGAATTGTTTGGAATCCCGAAATTTGCGGAAACTGCAGAGATTTTGTCCATTGTATTGGATCGTATGGAAGAAATGGATGACCATATGAAAAATTGTTCTATGGTAATTTCCATTTTGAAATTTGGTCGACTGAATTATTCTCTAGCTGCACTGGTCAAACAGGACATGTAAAAGTTTTGCCTCAAATTTTCTAATAGAAAAATCTAACTTCGCCAATTTTCTGATGCATGTCTTACTACTAAACAGAGTCCATTGAGAATCCACACTTCTGCACTCAGCAAATTATGGATTGATCTGAAGTGAATATCAAGTTCTGTCTTAAGGACATTGATTTAATCATGAAGGCGAATATCATCACAAATTAAAGATTTTCCATATCATAGTTATTAGTTTTACCAATCCCCCGGGATGTGACTTCCTATTGTATCCCACACACAGAAATATTTCACTTAAACCTAGTTACCAGTTTACGTAGCAGCACTCTAAACACAACCATCTGAAAGGTTCTTTTTTAACCTTTAAACCATTTCCATGGCCATTCGTTGCACTAATAAATTCCCTGTGAATTCACTGAGGATGCATAAATGAGAAGAAGAACATTTTTTCACCACTTTTCATAATCTATAACCCACTAATATAGTTTTATAGTAGGGTGAAGTTAAGCCCCTGCCTGGTACGGCACTCTGACAGCATCAAGACCACGTTAGCACCGATAATTTATATGGACCAGAGTATCTTAAATCTAGAACTGCAATAATAAAGATAGCAACAAATAAAATTTCCTGAACAAGCACATGTTGCTTTTGTAAACATGCTCCCCGAAATATGACATTTTGCCCAATGATTTCAAGTTCCGGTTTGGCAAGAGATGTAGATCCACTCGGTTTTCGTTTTCCACCATTGCAATGTAAAGTCCATTTGCAAGACTAGACGACATTAGTTCTGAACTTGGTACGCGACCGGGAGAAACTAAACACCATTGGCTTATGGTTAAGGGATGGTAACAAAGTAATAGATGCGACCGCATGCATCTAAGGCTCGAGGAGAACATGGTGAAGTACCTGCACTGTTAATCCGATATCCAACTGAAGTTGAAAATCATATGTACTGTGCTGCAGTGTACTGAATTCTGTCATAAGGTTATGACAGAGTACGGGTGATGAAGATGTCCGTCGTTTGGAGACTTTGGTTATCGATGTTTGCGTAGTATTGCTGTGGGATTGGACGGAGTGACTGAGTGAGTGATGTGCGCGTTGGGAATCGGACATTACGCACTGGTACAGAGAATATCCTATTACAGGATATCAAGACTAGATGACTTCGATGGTGGGTCACATTTTACATACACTGAACACTCCTCTACCATGATGAGCAATTTGTTTTGTCTCACGGAGTGGGCGAACGATGAGGAGATCAACAGATGAGCTGGAAGCACGGGATGAGAAAATCTACTTGATGGAATCGCAGAGATATAACGAATCGCATAGTGCAAAATAATCTGAACCGTGTTGTTCCTAGATTTGAACAAGTTTTATAGTGATAAAAATGAATCTGTGGTGACGTCTCGTGTTTGAGACTTTTTAGTCAAAGGCTGATACTAGGATTCCTAAAGAAAAACACTTTCTGCGAAAGATGTCAGAACACAGATATATGTTTCATAAACCTACAGCTTCTCTGCTTCTTGACTTGAAAGTAATGTCGATCGTAAGGTTCTGTAGCTCTAGCTGTCGCTGAAGAGTGTGTCAGGAAAATTCATTTCGCTGATTCAATTTCCGTATGCGAGCAACCGAAGCGAAGTTCGTGCTCGGGGCGACGATCTAACGAAGTTCTTCTTTTTAACTTCGTCATTGGGATGGTTATCGAGACAGCCCTAACCTCCTAGGAGAATGATGGTTTTGATTTTTGCACAGACAGGAACCTGCCTGATTAGAACATGTGGACGTAGTTGTGTTACTGAAAAAAGTATCCAGGTAAGTGGTAATTTTTTCTCCCATCGCCTTAACGGTATTGTAGATAAAGTGGTGTTGCAGGACTCTATTGAGTCGAAGCTGGAAATTCTGCTTGCAAGGCAATAACTGGGTGAGGTAAACAGATTTAGTTACTTGAGTATTAGTGTCTCACCTGGTGCTTTTACCCCAAAATAAGTATCTACGACTAGAAAAGGCCTGATTGGTATTGAGGAAACTGCTTCGTCTGTGGCTTCAGCATGATATCCGGTTGTCGATCAAAGATTGAAGGTGCGCAGCAACAGTGAGGTCAGTGCTATTTACGGCTCCGAAATCCGGCAGTTGAGAACAGAAGATATATGAAAACCTTCGGTGTTTAAATCCCGTCGCTTTCGTATTACTGGTAGAATATGGTGGGAGAATTTTGTAACCCAGAAACTAGACTAAAGATACATCAAGGTTATTGGTCATACGAACAGACAGACAAGGAAAATGGAGGATGGCGAAGAAGCCCATATGATTTATCTTGTTATTCAAAATTGATACTCAAGCGGACAGTACGCATTGACAGTTTTCAGGCCTAATTAGACGTCAATCCACATCGTGGAACTCAGAATTTCATTCACAACTGAGCCACCGGTAAATTTTCCACTGAAAGACAAAGAACCAGATTCTCCGATTTCCATTCCTGCTTATTCACTCACTTGCTCCCGTGGAACTACGTACACTGCCTCTGTGACCAGCCACCCACTGAATCGCTGTAATGAATACTACCCCGGAAGGTTGAGTACGATAGATACAAGCTCGGTATGTTGGCAGTTGGTGGAGTCTAACCACTCCGTGGAAGTGAATGTTGGTTTCTGTTCCTTCTACAGATTTTAGGGTAAAATGTCAGTAGCTGTTAACCGTCGTCCCCTGACTGCAGTTGAAGAAGGTGCTCTTGTCTATACATCGCTCCTCTGTAATCTCTGAAACGATTTGCTTAGACATTCAAACTCACCTGGCCCAAATCGTATTCTGTAACAGGAGTGAAAGTAATAGTGTTTGACACAGTATTCCGTTTTCAGACCCACACAAACAAGCACGGATTTGTAAACTGATGTAAGTCGTTGTAACTGCAAATCGTTAATGCTCTCTGTATTTCTAGGTCATAGGTCATGAAAACCTAAGCTGCTAAGTGATGTGTTCGTTGTATGGGAACTTGTACGTTAAGTTCAAGTTGATGTTCCATATCAGATCTAAAATCTACGTTCGGAAAATTTGTGGGGATTTTTAAACTGTCCCCAGGAGCCTAGAATAGAGCCGCAAAATAAAACACTACAGTAAAAGTTCAGAATGTTATCAGGCCATAGGAAGTTATATCGAGTGGGATTTTTGGAAATGTCACTTCTAAATCAAGTTTAAATAAACTGAAAAAAATGAAGACGATTAAGGATGTCCTGTGATTGCACAATGTTAAGTAAGTGACAGTCACCTTGGTAATTGCCACAAATTCAAAAGGCATATTCATTCGTTTTCAGTTGATTTACAGTAGAAGTTTCCCAGATTGTAGAGTTTGCAGTTGTTCCCATCTTATTAGAATCCAGCGTTTTGAAAACTATATTTACTGACATGCGTAACCCCACCTGTATTGTGTGGTGTTACATAACAAATAAAGAACCGGTTAACCCATGTTCCGCTGGAGTCATCCGATTGTCAGTGCTAGGTATTGAATTGCTAGAACACAAGACTGATCAGAAATGTCCACAAGGGCTGGTGGCATGAGTACGCATTGAACGCAATCTGTATACGGATTTTGGGCCCTCTGAATCGAAGCCAAAGAATTAAAATAGTGGTGGAGAATGAAAGGACTTAAACCAACATGTCAGCTCTTCCTCATCCGTCCTTCACATCAGCAACTGTGCACTGTCGTTCATGGCTTTTCTCTGATTTGTTGTACATTTTCCCCTCGAGTCCAGAGGAGATGCACAAGCAGCCTCTGTGCAGCCAGGAAAAACCTTTGAGGTGGCCAGTGTGTTTCAGACGAGCTGGTATCCAGTTTATCCGTTCGCGTGCCTCTGTTAGTCAACCTTGCCGGGTAGGGTGAACACGACGAGGGGCAATAACATAATTGTTTGGCGGGCCACACTCACCATGACGGTTGTGGTGTTCATTGGGAGAACTTCTGCCAGGCCAAAATCCACCACCAACTAATTCATGGCTAACCTACACTAGTAATAGCTGTTCTCTCATCCGCAACCCAGGGACACGCCAAGTGGCATGCATTCCTGATCCACTTCCCAGCTGGAACCCAGATCTGATAATTTCCTAGGTGGAGAACTGGTTGAGCCGTAAATGGTCTTCTGCCTCCGCGGGATTCGAACCCACACACGGACGCAACCCACACATTTATACTACGTGTGCCATACCAATTATGCTAAGGGGTCTTGAGGAATGGAATTCGGACACTTCACTTAATAATCATTGATTGCCCTCGAAAATTAAGCACGACATCCATCATGCTGAACTTTTCGCAATTTGACTATCAAAATTGGATTCCTCTGAGAGTCAACCAGAATCCATCAGTTAGAATTTACAGGTGCGTTATGACTGTCGAAGTCAACTTTCAGGTGAAATCATGCGGAAGACTTCGACAGTGATGGATTTTCATTAACTCCTTTAGTCTAGAAGGAAGCGGGATGAAGGGGAACATAGGATCAAGAACTAAAAGGAGGTAGAAACAAAAGTATTCACGCTCCTGTTGCCCATTACATATCTGTGTTGGATAAATACTTCTGAAAGTAATATGATTACATGGATTTGGACTGGCAAGTACTCAACAGAGACGGACTGGAATTCTTAAAGAACTGGGTATCTTCAAGTGAGCGCTCTACCAGAAATGCATTTTGACTCAAACACGGTGACTGAATGTTATTGGTTCCAGAACGTAGCAGAATCGGCATGTTAATATGGAAAGTGTTTGTTCAGGACATTAGCTTTAAACTAGTTGCTGATTGATTTTATATGTTGAACGGAAGTTGGGGATCCCGTTAATTGCAATGCCCACGTACAAGCACTACTCATAACCTACATTACCAGCATGGAGGTTGGAGTAAATTGCACTGCAATTTTAGGGAGTTTATTCAAGAAGTCAATCCGCTGTAAAGCTGACTTCATTACTGATCGACAAAATATCACTGTATAGCCTGCGTTTTCCTCAGGACATGCATCCCCTTATTGGTAGGTTCGTATCCCTCCCTCCCTAGGGAGTAAAATTGCGCCGATTTGGGGGTCGTAGAAATTCTCAAGGGTCATTCTAATAAGGGACAAAAACGTTCAACTACAGGCAGGTGATAAAGTCAGGCACTCAAGATTTTGCATTTAGGTAGCTTCCTTTTCTCCCGTGATAGACGTTCACATGGTATCGGACTTCCATGAAACAGTTGCAGTAGGTTAATCAAGAAGAGAGATGCTAGAAAGAAGAAGAGGATTTCATTCACTTTGTACAATTAGATCACCCAGTAGGTGATTGTTTTTCCTGTCCAGAGAAGTGTACAATCGAAACACTGAATATTTAATTTTGCACAAAATTTATCATCTCATTCTATTTCCAAATGTCATGAGAAGTATCGAAAGACACAAATATCGTTTGAACTCCGTGCAAATCTGCTTTTCTCTTGTGCTGCAAAATGACAGACGAAGCAGGTCCATTGACTAAAAGACAAAACAATTTCCGTGTGCCAGTGGAGTATTATTTGAGGAGTACCAAACACTGACACACTTGTTTCGCATTTCAGACTTTTGTCCACAGAAGCTTCGTTGTAGAGCGTCTCTTCAGTTTAATTGTGGCTCGCAGCCTCGACTATTTGGGTTTACTGCGCAAGCAGAAATGCTATTCCACAGGAGCATGCGTGTCCCTAAAACCGCTTCAGCCAAGTTGGAATCAGATGGAAACAGTGTGGCTAAAGCCAAAGTCATTTTAACGACAACAAATCAAAAGATAAGAAAGCTGAATTGTTTCGAACAAAGGTCCTTCAAAAGTTTAACGATCGAAGAGCACGAAAAATGAGCATAACTAGGAAGGGGTCAGCAATTTGTTGCATAGAAATAATTAATGAAGTTGATAGTGCAGAATTACGACGCAGATAGGGTTAAACAGTTTTATCAGCGGATTGCATTTGTCATTTTACACATACGATCAGTACTTAAATTCATTCCGCGAACGTTAGTAAGTTCGCAAATTGGGATATTTGAATACCACAATTGCCTGTGTACAGTGGAATGAAAGGACCTTTCCAAATAAGCTTATAAACCTGCAGGAGGTGTGAGAGAAGAAAATCGGCATCCAGACTGCGAAACGTGAGGAACAAAAACAAAACATTTGGACAAGTTTTGCATTATACTGGTCCGAAGGATAACAGACAAGCTCATTATATCCGTCAAACTTAGCGGACTGTGCGACTGGAACAAATTTCCTTTTGAAAGCTCAAAAGAGTGGCCATGTGAGGAGGTTATTAGTTTAGTGATCTTATTACACTGACAACGGCTGTTTTATTTGCTCAAATGAAGCACCACTCATCCCGAATCTTCGTCATGGTCTACACATCGTTGATCGCGGCTGATGATCGGCAGCGGTAAGGTGGTTAACATTCCAGTGTTCTGAACTGAAAATCGCGTGTTCCCGTCCTCCCTCCCGTAATCACTTCCTCATTTCACAACCCCTACTTGTCCAGGGACCCCGTTAATAGAAGCGAAAAGATATAAATTAGAAAATGCCGTCTGTAAGTTCCTCCATAGAATTCGTGTACACTGCATCTCCGATAAAATGAGTGAGCAGTTCTTATAAGTTGTTATTTCGCTTTGACATGCATTTTTTCGGAAAATCACATCCGCATTTCAGGAGGCTGAAGCAGTGGAGAATGAACTGGCCACATTAAGAAAGAATGAAAGTGAACATAGCTTGATCAAAAGTCATCTTCAGGATCGCGTTGAGAGTTTGGAAAATCAACGAGCATCTGACGGGACTCGGATCGATAGTTTGCGCGCCGAATGTAATCAGGTTAGTTAATTACTACATCGTGTGTTACTCCAAAGCTTCTCATGATCTTTTGTACATCGTTTTAAAGTAGCTACCATCCATTTTCTTCATTGAAAATGAGCCATTCAGTGAGAGGAAGGTCGAAGCATACATGGATATCCGTAGATTTTGTTTTGCCTACCCATGGAGGGTAAGGGTTTTATCGATAGTTACAATTTTCCTAGCTTTCTTCGTATGAATTACTCGGCATAGAAATCTGGAGCTCTGGGATGAACATTGACAACCCCTGTTAGTTTAACTTCATAGGCTCTTGTCAAACAAATATTTTGCTCTATGTAGACTAATTTTCTTTTTAAATTTAATGAACGAATCAATCTGCTTCTTCCTTTCTACCTGGTTCATCTGGTACCTAGTCACGAACCCGCGTCTTTTTAGGATTTTGGTAATATCTCGCAGCTAGCATGAAATTAGTAGATACGTTTCAGAAGCCATAAAATGAAAAATTCTTTCACCAGTTTTCTGTTATCATTGTATTTGCAATACAAATGAAAGATTCGTAAAACCAGACAGACGATAGCGGGGGTTATCTACTCAGATTGCTTAGGCAACTGCTTAGTTGAGCTGGTCGAACAGTGAAATTTAGTTCCTCAGTCGACACCCACAGAACATCGAAACCAATCTTATACGTGGAAGATGATGCATGAACCTATTCTAGAGTTTAAAAAATTAGCAACCAATTTTATCGAATTACCAGACGCTATCAGTCTCACATGTAATTCCCAACCAAGCAGATCACCTGCTTTCGTTTTCCAATCAGGTTTATCAACACCTTGATGTGACCTCATACGATCTATTTGTGTTTGCACCAAATGGGCACGGCACTTTACTCGGTGAACATTCCACTGAATGAGGATACAGTAGTGATATTAATACTATTTACGAATCGATTATAGTACGGATAATCTGGATTGAAAATTTCACGCGACGAGAAACTGGACACGATCGTTTGATTTGGAGAGTTTCGTATGAAATGCTACCCAAGTACTAGAAGAAGCGTTTTTGCTGTTCTCATACACTCCACGAGAACGACAAAATGTGATAAGACAGTTCTTACTTATTCCCACTTGAAGTTGGCTTAAAAAAGAATAAATGACACAGAACTTTCACATTCTGTGATTTATTTATAAATTGGAAGAACAACATTTTTTTGTTAATCTCACTCAAACAAGAGCCTTTTTTATTTCTTCAATCTCACAGCTCCATGATCTCATTTGCAAGCTGGCATTGGCGGCCAACTTCGAGGATGGAGTGAATGAAATGGCCGTGGATATACTGGGAGAAACTTTAATCGGTACGCTTTAATCCTCGTCCTAATGTTCTTTGTCACGTAGCCCAGTGAAAAAGAGACTTTGAGAAGAACGTATTCCGTGGGCATAAATCGTAGTATATTAGGGAGTTTTGAACGCCTTGGGAATTACTGTCAGAACTTAACTTTACAATGCAAATGTAAAAAAAGGCCGAATAGTAGTCTTAAGTATTTTTTTCAACCGCGCAACAGCCTATTGCTGTATGAGGGCACAAGAAGAATATAACACAGAAAAAACTGTTGCAAACAATTTATTCCCTACGCGTTACGCATCATAGTAAAAGCTGGCGTGTTTGTGTGTGCGTGTGTTTATTTTCTGTTGGTCAACCAAATCGAAAGACATACTTCAACCACGAATGTATAAAGTGTAACTGCAAAGTGCGCAATTACATGGATAGTTAAGTTGTGTCTCACTGGGGTTAGAAATAGTACGAGAGGACATTGAATTCTTGTCTGATACGATGGTTGGCCTTTGTTTTCAAGTTTAGAAGTTGCCGTAATGGTGAACAGAACATATTGTCCATCTAATGTGATAGAATCGTTCTCTCACTCCCTAAGCGGATGTGTTAAATTTCGATCAAATTCTGTTAAAAGCGATTCACTTCGTTCAACCATCCGGTGTTTTGGTTCATGTAACCATTGATAGTTTATGCTATCGGTTAATGAAGACCCCCTATAGTTAACACATTTATCTGTTGTCTGAGGACATAAATCACAGGCAATCTTTCAGAAAAATGAAGCATTATGTTTGTCGTTGGGTATCACTGCTTAGTTGGACATAACTCTATGCCGCGTGCTACGACATCTACTCGGTGTTCAGTGAGATTTCTCGCATGACGTGTTTTTTACAGCCAGAAGGATTCAAGTAGTTTTTCCGCTTCCGCCCTCAAAGTTCAGAGTTTGGATCTGTACCCGTGCCGGACAATTTGTTGGCATATGGCAAATCCCCGTCGCCCGGTGCGATGCAATGCCTGACCTTATGCTAATCAGTGCTACTTTAAATTTCTTGATTATCGCTGTCGTTCTTCTCAGGACGAAAATTCAACTCTTTCTTAACGCTCATGATTCGTGGTTTTATGTTTCCAGAAAAGTTTCGTAAATATTGACGTGGCTGCATGCACTACAAAAATCAGAGAGAGACGTTGTCGTCCCAAGCAATTACAAATGATTCCAGTTCACGAACGAAAAATGCAATGTGACCGAACAAGGCATGTGCTGCGCGGTGCACGACAAGTACAGCGAAATAAAAGAAGGAAATTACTGAAACAGACAGAAGTACCTAATTCACTTTTCTTCTTGTTTCATGAATTATGCATAATGAACGAAATTTCTCCTCATCATGAACAGTACAAACAGATCAGTGCAGCAAATCCTGGAGGACGCATAGCGGATTAGACGGGGGGGATACGAAATAAGGGACAGAAAAACTTCACAATTCTTTCGTTACGGGTATGGGTATCTTTGAGACAAACAATTGGAAATACGTCTATTTATGCGATAAAGTGCATTTCCAAACAGATGGATGGGATTTGGTAGAATTACTTTAGGGGAATATGAACGCCACTTCAGCTGATTCATCACTGGCGAAACTGGGCACATGTTAGACTCATCATTCGAGTCACCTTGCGAATCTGCATGACGTTCTAGATTGTTTTGCTCAACTAGAACAACAGCTGTTGTCTCCAATTTATTCGAATACCCGGACGGCCTGTACTCTACCAGAACAAGGTGGTTCTGAACAATACACAGTCAACTGAGGGCAGTTTGGTTTTGTTCTTCCATGTAAGATGGTTTCTGTTTGCAAGGAATCCGAACCTCAACCCATTAGGGAGCATTTTGGAAATTTCGACCAGAAGTGTGCACTGTGATGCCAGAGCATGTGAATCGAAAGATGAACTCGACGCGGCCTTGGACTGATAAAGAATATCTGTTGGCAACAACTCCATTGTCATATTTTATAGAGTAGTCGAAAAACCAAAATGCCAACATCCAACTGTCAGTTTTCGCGAATTCAGGGAGCTGTTATCTTTTTGCCTTTTTTGGTAACATAATTAAATTTTTATAAAATTATATTCAATGTATTCATACGGTTACTACCTTCAAATCATCAAATGGTTATTGGTGTCAGGAGGTGGATTATGGCTAGTCGATGTTATTCAGAATGAAATTATAGAATTGGATACTTTCTGGTTAGTTTGCGTTTCTTTGTGAAAATAAACGTAAAACATTCTACAAAACTCTCGCCTAGCCCGTATCACTCAACTTCAAAACTGTGACACGGAAAAACAAGCAAAGCAACGTCTTCAAATTTCCCGTATGCAACGTGATCTGCGCAGTTCGAAAGAACGCATTGACTCATTGGAACTTCAGTTGTCAATCATGCGTCGGCGTTTGTCGGAAGCGCAAGAAAATCGAATTAACGTAACCACCCCGGCAAGTCAGACACCGGCAACTTTGGCTTCGTCAGAAAAAGAACGCCGAAGATTGGCCAAACAGCTCCAACAGATTAAAGAGGATAATCACAAGCTCCAGGAAGAAGTTGTTATGCTAAAATCTCGTCTGTTGGAATCGAGTCGTGAAAAGGTAAGGTTTGGGTAATTTATCGTCCATTATATACAAACAATTTTGGAACTTTCTGTTTTTTTCGTTATCTTGTCACGGGAATATAGATGACTAGGGCTCGTTACTGACAAGATACAGCTTTGATCAAAAATGGCACCAGATCTGGGCTACTCAACAGTTAATGTTATTTTTCGTTGCACACTCAATTTGAAACGATTCTGGCTCTGAATGCAGCACAAGAGTGGCCGATGTAGTAAATTAGGTAGCTGATCGCCTACAAAAGTGCTGGCAGATATGGACTACCTATAACCAAGTTACTGAAGTGTGTGAGTAAAAATCGATAGAGGTTCAGAAAACCGTCAACATGGAGCATTGGATGTCTAAACATTTCAGGGAATCAATAAAAAATACCGAGACGTAGTCTGATAACACATGTTTACAAACGAAGTTCGTGTACTGGTGGATAACAAGTAAAGAGTAGGAAGATTACAGAAGACTGATTTGATGCTTGGTTTGTTGTCAGGTTACCTCTGATATCTGTTGGTAAAATTAAAGGTGAAGTTTCTTATCACTCTGCACGCTTCATTCGGAATGGGGAAAAATACAAATCAACCCTAGAAAAGCACTGTAATTTCCACCGTTTAGTGCGCATTGGCAGGAAACTGGCTTGACATTCACGATGAGTTGATATATTACCAGCCTTCTTCTTTTTGTCGCAGATTTGTCCGAAACGGTTGGTCAATGTTCAACTTATGGTATATGACTTTGGAGTTAGAGTAAAAATGTATGGAAAAAACCAGGTTTTCCCGCTCAAGAAAAGAGGGATTCATTTTACCAGTGAATATCTATGCACACGTGACTGAGCATAACAGTGGAAGGTGTCGATAGTGACATATGTTTACGTTTTTAAAGTTTTTCCAACTATATGACACGTGAGGAAAATGTGTAACGCAGAAATTCTGTGCCTACCTCTAATTCTAAATTTTTTAACAAGACAAAATCCATTGGGATCAATTAAAGCCATTCTGCAAAACAATGCACGAAATTTCAGTAAAATTGTCCATAACTTGTGCAGTTCGGTGCATGAAACGTGGAAAAACGGGTGAAAGCACCTTATGACCGACCTTTGTTTGGCTCTTATAGCCATCAACTTCAATCCATTCCATTACCTTCTCTGCTTGGGAGTTTTCATACATTTGCTTGGCGTATTTCCTTATGAGTGTTTTCCTTTTATTCCCGCTTTCCCATTGTTTGAGATATAGGGTCCTTTGGTAGCCATCGAAACCAGACAGTACATTAATGTGAGGTTAATAATCAAATAGACATAGCTGAGCCGGTTTCTTAGAAGATCTGAGATGGTTTTTGTGGTAATAATCACTCGTTCGCGTTCTAAGGCGGTAATTATTTCTCGAACGTACACATGCCTGTGTCGAGCAGGTGTGACCAAATTTTCTTATTCAAAGAATGGCGACTTTTGGACTACACGTTAGCAAAACCAGACAAAAATACAGTTTCTGGAATTAGGTGTATCATATCGTATCGGCTTATAATTCTTCTCATTTAATGTCGTTTGCCGGGAATTCCAAAATCAAAGAAATGCAGGGGAATGTCACGTTACATACATTTGGTGTGATTAGTATGCGATTTACAAAATAACTGAGCTCACGTGGTTGTGGTGCTTTTTGACAATTTGCTCATTTCCGAATGCCGTTGGTAGATTACACACCCCCAGTAGCAACTGACCAGATTACTGTTCTTCTGACTTCCGGTACAAGTTTTCTTTCATTGTTATTCGTTAATACGAGACAGTAACCAGTATGTCGGTACAAATTTACTGGTGCTGAAAATCGAACTCAAACGGACGGCCTAAGTTAATATTTGCACCACCTGGGTGGCTAGCATAACCATTTACCCTTTTATCTGGAACATCCTACTGTGTTGTTTACAAAATGCGCATTTAGGGACGACTGTGAAACAGGTCAGTTAATACCAAGCCCAATGAATGTAAACAATGATGATGATGACAACGACGACGGCGATGAGGATGATTAGCACGAACAAGCCAACTTGCATTAGTTTAGGTGCCAATGCGACAGACTATGCAGGCACGAACGTCTTCATAATTATTTTCGTACGAAATTTCGGACGGCATCTTCAAAATGGATGTTCATTACTGCTGTCTGTAAACCAAGAGTTCTGATATCTTGCAAATCTTACTTCGGCAATGATGGCATTTATACCGATCTTTAGTGATTTGACGTCTTTTCTCGACTAGTCTCAGTTTGAATCGAAGCACAAAAATAACCATAGTGGAAGGTCCTGACAATCTAAACTTACTCCTGTCAAAGTCTGGTTCTGACTTTCACTGATGTTGTCACTTTTCTTGCCATCACACCCCCAAGCTGACCTTCTGTTCCTTATTTATACAGTTCCAAAGTTCCAGCCAAACACGTGCTTCGTTGCCTTAATTTCATCCGATCTTAAACTGACAAGGGGCACAATAATTAAGCGTATGAGTTCCTCTAATTCAATTTGTTTATAAACCTGACAGATCGAGTTTAGATTTTATTGACACTCCTTAGATTCCTCGGTAAAACCGGCACGTTAGAATACCCAATCGCATTTTGAATTTGACCTACTTTCTTTCTCTCAATGTGATTTGGGAACGCATGGCTATCTGCGGCTCATGTTAACATGATTGCCTGGTTATTTTACCAAGAGAACATAGTACATGCGGGTGGGTGGAAAAAGATGACAAATCAACACTTCCTCAAGGATCTGTTATTTTGCGCTATCTGTCTTCCACACATATCAGCCAAGTGTCAACCAGTTTCCCGTCATTTGTATATGCATATATATGTATCCATATATACACATATACATATATACATAACGAACACAGTCAGGTCCTGTCTGGACTTAAAAATGGTAACGTGTTTCCTGCAAATTTTCATCCTTCTTGGATCTTACTGCATGCCTCGACCCAAATCTCAGCTTATTCGAGTGCTGCGGTTATGCGCCCGGTCATTCCGGGTCTGTGTTGCCCGTTCGATCCATTTTTTTTTCATCAACACACAAACGTACAAAATTGGGTTTTGTTGGCTATTTCAAAGTCAATATTAACGGAACTGAGATTGGTTCATACCACACTGACAATCGTGGAGGGAAACACTGAGGATTCCATTTTCAACCACGAAAGCTGTAGGACTTCAAAACAGAACAAAATTCCACCAGCTCTCGTTGCGCCTCTTCTCCACCAGTTTTGCATGCTTTTTTGTCAAGGATGATTTAAAAATCCTTTGCTCGACATGAGCACGCGTTAATCTTGCATATTGTATATTCCTGAATAGTTAATCCCTCCGTTTGTATGATTAACATTTGTTCCAGTGTATAGCCCTCGTATAAAGGATACATTTATACCTTGCCCATTCTCTGCACGTCATTCTATTAAAGAATAGCTCTCCGGTTTCTGTACTTTCCGCCTTTTTTGAACCATTCTCAATCTCCTTCAATTACTATTCATAGAAGTTCCGCTCTGATCTATTTAGCACGTATCTTAGCAAACTGAGATCGCGTCCCAGCTGAGTCTTTCATTAACCCATCATGACTAATCATGCAGTTTCTGTGACATGTTTTGTCTTCATTTTCTCGCGATGTCATAAACGCAACTCCTTTTTTTTGCTGACATACGGACACCTTTTTGCGAAACTGCTACACAGTACAATAAAAGGGACATTTACATGATACTTCTTCAGATGACAGCAAACAAAATTCAGTCACAACAGACAAAAAAATATTATAGTATTCTGTATGTTAACCCAAACCTTCACTAGTCCATACCCATTCTCGTTGTTCAGACACATCTTTCAGTCCCGTGATCATGATCAGCCTTGATAAATCACTCAAGAATGGATAGCATTATGCACAGATTTAGAAAACTGGCAACCATCTTTCTGTGTCGTAACACGTCGTTGTCTCAATTAGTCTGTGTTTTTTTGAAACCCAATTCTGTCTGGTAGTCGCAGATGCACTACAAATTAGTATTTATCCAACTGAATCACTTTGTGCTAAGAGAAAACTGTGGATGCTAAACCTTCACAAGATCAAACCCAGTAAGAAAGTCTGTCTACAATTCTATCCAGTTGACCAGCATTGGACAATCAAAAACTCTTCACAACTCCGAAATACGTATAAACGAATTGAAGCAAGCGTGTGCCGAGAAAACCGAGAAGGTCCGCAAAGCACGAAACGATATGGAACAAATTCAAAAACGCTACGCTGCGGAATTGCGAAAAATGGAGGAGACGTGTTGCCAGTTGGAAAATGAACTCCGTGCAGCAAAGGAAGCACTTGATGCAAGTCATCGTTCAGAAGAACAAGTAAGATTGCCATGGATTTAATGAAATATCGAACCAGTTTGTTTATCCGGACATCCGATACACTTATTAAAAAACGAGATTCAGTTCATTAGCCTCACCTCGAAAGCTCGTGACATAATTTCATTCGGTTACTGTCTTTGAAAATCCAAAAAGAATATTCATTGAATAAGCGGAACCTAAATTCAAGGAAACAGAAGTGATGTTTTAGGATCTGCCTGTTTTGTGTCGAATATTCGAACCAGCCGTGGTCCGAAATGGAATACAGTCTTTTGCATCTTGTTCACATGTACATTATGATTCACGATACACATCGCAATTCAACCGATTTCATTCCAAATGCTGAAGTTAATTTCAAGTGTCTGACTGTAGAGAACTTATCACTATCAACATGGTTATTCACCTATCTCAAATAGTGTGTCGGAGATGCAAAATTAACAGTCCGTTAAGACGTTAGATGATATCCTATCCAGATTCGGAAATGAAACAGTCGCAACTTGAACAAAAGTACACATTATTTGCGGTCATATCAGACAAAAATAACTGACGTTCACAGTGGTCCAAGTTTGCAGAGCAAGATGAATGTGCAGACCGTAAGAACTGTAGTAGCTTGATTGAAAAAGCAACGAACAAAACTCTACCAAAAGGGTTGGCTAAAGTATCAAGCAACAAGTATTGATAAATAAACACAGCAGAGTAAATGTACAAGGCCCATTAGATTAGTAAATTTATCAACTCGTCAACATAGTGCAATTCTATCGGATACTAAATATACTACATGAATACATTTATGATGCGAGCTGGCTTCATTTCTTAGAGGAGTATATAAGCTTCTGGTGTAATAATGCGGATTAGTTACCGGTTTCTTGGAGCAAAATTGATTGAGTACTACGTTGAGGGCAATTGAACAATAGAAATTCCTGGAAAAACAATAATAGGACTAGAAAGCAAAAGCTATCTCTGATA
This sequence comes from Fasciolopsis buskii, assembly GCA_008360955.1. NCBI lineage: Eukaryota > Metazoa > Platyhelminthes > Trematoda > Plagiorchiida > Fasciolidae > Fasciolopsis > Fasciolopsis buskii. Next base: position 41,773 of record LUCM01000155.1, read on the forward strand.
TATTCTGCAACTCACAATTCAAAATTTTATCGATAAAAATCACGAGTTGTGATGATTTACGAAAATTTACCATCGCTGTGCTTCTGTACAATCTGTTTGTCATTAGGTATACAGAAGGAATTAACCATTTCGTTACCGAAACACGTTTCTTCTCATTGTCTATTTTCGCCCCGAAAAAAGATCACATAAAATTTGGTGCAATTCATGACATTCCGTTATACCACAATTCCACTTTGTCAATGTAACATATGGGCAAACCACTAGTTGAATTTTGTCGATTACTCATATTTCACTTGTTTTCAGCTTCTCGAATTTCGTGCTGTGGTTGCCAGACATCTTGGACTGGAAAACGAGCATCTGTCTGTCCCGGACTATGAAATCCTCGTGCACTTAGATCGCCTTGTTGCAGCAAATCAAGCCCATATTGCAAACGTCATAGCGACTGAAAGAGCATTATCCATGGTTCAAGGAAATCCTCGATAAGTAAGTTGTCAACTACGTCAATTTTCCACAGGCGGAATCCATATTGACTTCTAGTATCCCATCAGTGAAGTAAAATCAAGGTTGACCCAGTAATCTTATCATAATTCTCAGGTTTCTCTCTTTCGCGCCCTAACCGCAAAAGGATAAAGCCTGACCGAGCATGTTAAAGACTGTGGAAGGCTCATTCATTAACTGAATATCGTTTTAGTGAACTCAAACTTCGACCATTAGAACAGGTTAAGTGTAAATGACCCTTGGTGAACTTAAACTTATTACATATGTGGTTGATGCGTTGTGCGATCAAGAAAGCCAAACATACTTCACACAGCCTTGGTGTTAATTTTTCCATCGACGGGGAACTGTCGTCAAGTGTTAAATTTCAAACTACTGATTGTACTTTTTGTAGGAATTTGCTGTGATTTGCGAAATTCTAACTACCCAAAGCCAGATTATCTTTTCAGACAAAGTTTCCATACCGACTGGTGTGAAACGATCTGGGTTAAAACATGGAGGGACTCATGCAACAATGCTGCGATCACTCGATCACTCCACTTTGCAATTGGAAACAAGCGAAAATTCTGTCCCTAATGGTTTGTTTCACTCTTTGATTATAACTTTCTTAGTCAGGCAGGAATCGCATACAACGTCAGATTGCACAAACGACTTTAATACGGCGGTTCTTGATATTGCATCATCACCAAAAGAGTAAAGCATTCACAGAATGCTTGGTTTCCGTTTAAACCGTGCTCATTCACCAGTGATCCCGAGTAACATTCACAGTTCACGTTCACAGTATTGCAAACCTTTCGTTCTATCTTGCTTCTTGCTAAAATGGAAGGAACGATCTGCGAGAGATGGTAGAGGATAATTTGAAACCTAACAACCACAAAATACAGAAGTCCAGAAATTCCGTTTGCCTGACTAAAGCACCTGGATTTCGGGAAGAAACTAACAGCCTATTCAGGGTTGTTATTATTTGGAAATTGATCAAGACATAGCTGAATTTTAAAGACGGGTGATTTGAAGATTTGTCAGATCTCACAAGGCGACCTCGAATTTTAATCAACCAGCCAGACGGGCAAGGTTGAACCGTGCTCATCGGGACCAACAGCCAGGAACACATATGGAATTGTAGAATTTAGATGCTACCTCACAATAGGAGATAGAGTAAATGATTTTAGAGTGATTTTGGCATTGAGAAATCAAATTGACTGGACTCCTATCGGTGTTCAACTGACTCAGACTTGTTGAAAATATCGAGACACTTCAGTTTAATTCGTTAAGTCATCCATGGAGCCAGGAATCTGGGTTCATAGCTGTAAGACTAATCAGCCAATTGTGAACAGATTATCCACAGCTAAAGATCTCTTCTGGACACACTTAATAAAATGAGCTTACCCTGCTAGTCAGCGATATGTCCACGGCAAAGGATGGGTAAAGGTAAACTGATTGGCTTGAGTTCCAGTAGAAACACTGCTTGCATTCTGATTGATTTGTGTTCTCGAAGAAGTCTGAATTTTCGAACTCATATATATATATATATATATATATATATTTCATCTTACAATGTTCAGATAATTCTTGGGATAAAGTGCCAGTAACATTTGTCGACTGAAAGATGGACAGTTTGCTATTCTCGCCAGCCATGTTAGAGTGATGTTTAGATTCATTCCCCTGACTGTAATACAGTGTACTGATACTAATATTACTAGTTGGGTTTCTTTTTTAACGTTCCTCCTAGTCGTCATGGTGACTGATGCGATGGAAGTTAACGAAGGACTAATAAACCACAATGGTGAGGGCTTTCGGGGTTCAATTTGTTACGTTCTCCAACATTCACAGTTCATTTCTTTGCTCTGCATTACACTGTTCTTAATGAATGTAGATAAAGGTGACACACTGGAACAATAAACAACAAAACAAGCTCGACGGATTTTATGAAACCTGAAGTTATTCATTTATAGGCAATTCTTTTTCGTACTGACGAGCGGTAACGGTTTCGATTAACAGAGAAACACAGGATAAACTGGCAGAATCACTTCACATCACACATCAGTGATGGATCCGAAATCTTCAGAGTAGCACCCTCGTGAAATGCAACCATTGAGTTTCAATACATCGAAGTAAAATGGAATCAGCAACCTATTGTTCGGTGATTCAGGCAATGCCACGACTTCCTAGGGTTAGAAAGAGGCTTCTGGGTCTTTAATGTATATATATATATATATGACACGAACTAGTGTCGGTTCCTCCCTCTCTCCACAATAGCTGTCCAACTTCTAAACATTCGAGGCAGTTTATAGTTTCCAGGCTTTTCCCTCAAAAACAGTAAATGCTAGCGAAGAACCCAACCGGTATTGAAGAAGCATCATTCCCCTGAATGGAGCTAGATACCAACTTAACCCCAAATTGTTTACGGGGTTGGAATTAGTAATCAGTTGACACGCAGAAAATAAAAAATTCCCTTTGACAAAAAAGACGGCCTACATAAAAATGACCGTGAAGAGTTAGCAAAATGAGGCGTCGTACAGTAAAAGCATAAAAGGCCGTCGACCGCACTTCCATTACCGAACCCACAGTGGCTAGCTTGGACATCCAGCTGTAAAAGTGCTGAACACCAAAAGGAAACGTAGGGCACGAAATTCTTCCAAGACGATCATTCTTCCCGCCTATCGACTGTCTTCAGTATTGTTTGACTTGAAACTTTGAAACTGCAAAAAGTCGAGAAACAGACTTATTCCGTGGATTTGTAGGAGCCTGCACATACTTAAAGTTAGACTAGAATTGATATCATAATGTATTAAATCATCAAAATTGGTGGAAAGAAACACCATTTAGGGAATTAGAAATTTCTTTGTCTGCAGTCAAGGGAAGTGTATTTGTTAAGCTAGTAAGTAAACTTTCTAGAAGTTCTACTCCCATTTCCTCCATTCTATAGTACGTAATTTCTTCACTGTCTTTTGTCTGGAAGAGTATGTAGCTACGATGTGCATGCATTATTGTTGTTTATAGGATTTCCCCTTTGCCATTTTGGGGGCTGAATGTTGCTCCAAACCTAATGCAATAAGGCTTGACACCTCGAAGATTTCAGTACAACAGTTTCTGGCTGATTGCTCTGAATGCAGCATGTATAATCAGAGGTAAAATGAATCGTTTCTAGCCGATGAAAAAGACGGATGTTGGGCGCTGTGTCCCCTTTTTAAAACAAGTTTATTAACGAGGTAAAATTCTTCCCGAGGCTGAAGTGTTCTCTGCCGTTTCTTGGGTTCTAAGCCCATAAAATGAATACTTCAATCTGATCGCTACTAACAGATGCATTCGAAGGGGAGATGGTTACGTTACGTATGACGTTCAGTCTAATGCCTGGCAGAATCCACGAGCTAAATGATCAGTCGATACGAAATGATTGTTGGGGAAAACAACATTCCATTTTGTATAAAGCCTTCAGTATGGACGGCATAGGTCGCCTGGCATGTTACCAGCATTGTCTGGGGTACGAGAAACGCATATCATACATGATGTGAATTCATAAAACACGTTTGGTTATGATATGTGGATAAGCATTTGTTATAGTCCGCCGAAACTGAAAGCTGGGCTGAGAACACTGAAGTCAGGGTGTCTACATTCTAAAAGAACCCCGTAACACTGGAGTTTTGACTGGTTAGACAAGACCATTGTTTCGCACTCTGCGTCCAAATTCATGGATCAGTAATTGTCGTACTGCACCGAGCTGCTCAGTTTTATAGCAATAAGTCTGGCGTAACACAATCACGAGAGCTGTGGCCAGTTAGGTAAAATTTCTGACGAATATTAATAGGACTTTAAAAGAACCCATGAAGCTCCTAAGCGGCGTTCTGGATACGTTCCTCATGACTAATATTACCAGCTTTCCAAATCACTGCATTTTGCTGAATTTTCTGTTTCGTCATCCGCCACAAAAATACACGGTCCCAGTTTTTAGAGCCCAGTCGCCAATTTCCGCTGCGATAGCTAAAACGGAATGGATATTATAGCTTCCTAGTCAAAAGTTGCTTTGTAGCCGTCGGTTTAAAAGGGCGTTTCACTCATTGACCTGACTGGCGATTTACTAAAGCGTTATCCTATCACGGGAAGACAGACATAGCATCCATGTGAAAGCTTTATGAAGTCTCTGTAGGGTCGGTCATCAGAAGGACCCATCTCCTGATGCATACTATGACTTGGTAATCAAGTACAAGCTATATGATCAAAGAATCTGGGACTGTCTATTTCACTGTAGACGACATCAGCTACAGCGTTGGGCAAGGAGTTTTGAAGCTCAGTTTAGTAGGTCTACAGCCGAAGTGGACCCTCCACTTCTGTCTGCATGTGAAATAATGTAGATAGATATCAATCTTCTATCAGAAGTGGATATCACCCGGGAAATGGATTTTCTTAAAAGTTGTGAGTCACATTGTCCAGAGAGGCTGTCTGCGTCGTTTTTCAACAACGATGTCGATGCGGCAACATCGGAGCCGGAAGAACCCAGGGGATCAGTACGAACAAGAGAACAAATGCCTTAGGACTGATTTGCAAGAAAGGTGGTAGGCCGTTCAGCAGAAATTGTAAAGAAATTAGTTCACTAGTAACCGCATCCAGACTGCTCGCAGAATTTATTCCTTGCCAATTAACTTAAAACTGCGAATGATGTAAGGGCAAGAACCAAGCCAGTTTCCGACCCGAATGTAGTTGTAAGAAAATAGGCACGCCTATCCTAGTTCTACGACCTTTGTCTTTCCTGTTCTGAAAGTGATATTCTACTCTGTTGATCATGTAATTCGATAGATCTGCATCTTATTGGAATGCGGACCAGGAAAAATTGCATACAGCTTTCCCTTCCCTGCATTCAAACAAGCGAGGTCGCGTTGGTCCTTATGGCGATTTTTAACGGATTTCATCAAGGGAAGTGGTGTTTGTTTAGATTTTCCCCTTTCAACTTTTCTTTTCAGTGTTGTTATTAAGATCTTGGAAATCGCCTCATTCCCATGTGAGAATAATGGAGGTGATACTTGCCCCGACATGAAATATTCTCACTTAGAATGGGGACTGAATTGAGTTGCAGTTTTATCCGGTTTCTCGGTACAATAGAGTGGGTGTGCTTATGACACCTTTCGCACTTTGAAAGGGTGAAATATTGTTGTAGGAATGGACTTACTCGAAGCGGAACGTTTTTCTTGCAGGGGAACAGCTGGGTGGAGTGGATAGATTTAGGTACTTGAGTAGCTGTATCTCATCTGGTGGGCTTACATCAATAAAAGTGTCTTCGCAGATACAGAAGATCCGATTGGCATTTGTTAGTTTTAAGCATTTGTGGTTTCGGCTTGAAATCCGGTTATCGATCAAATGTCACGTATACCCAGGGGAAGTAAAATCAGTATTACTCTATGACACCGAAGCATGGTTTCTGAGGGCAGAGGACCTGTGAAAAATTTAGGTGCTTGAACACGATTTTTTTTCGAACTATTAGTATAACACAGTGAGAAAATTTTCTCACTAACTACAAAGTCAAGCATAGGATTCTGGTCCTTATGGCATAGTCCTAAAGAAGACACTGAATTTGAATAAGTTACGGTAGCTGAGACATGGCTTGTCTGTGCTCATAGAACGACTGCCTCGTTGTACGCTGGGGCCCCGAGGGAGCTTATGAAAGATGAGTCTAAGGTTTCCAGTTTATGAAAGGGGAGAAATGTATGAAAATCTCAGCTTTATTAATTCATTTAGACTTCCGAGTCGGGTTCCTGGACGTCCCTCCAAACGATAGTTGGAGGATCGTACGGCTCAGTTCCGCAGTCAATGAAGTTCCTGCACTCGAAATCTCCCAGTTCATAATTGTGTTCTACTCCTATTATTGTGCGATCGATCTATGGCTATTTCTCATTCTTCTTTTGTGTTTCCAGTCTAGTTTATCTTGAGACAAGAACTATAATCAAAGAACGTTGGCTTAGGTCTACTGCTTGTAACTACTGAACTGGACTGAACTAGTATGAGTACTTCATATTCAACACTAAGCAACAAACTCTGTGATCTGGTTATTGTACGAGCCAACCCGGATCTAAGGTCATGTGGTTCTACCGTAATAAGAGAGAGAGTGCCACGAACAACAATTGGATTTTACGGTTAATTGTGCAAAAGCAGTGAAAACGTGCATTTTACATTTAGTGTTTTTGACGATGGTACTGTCATCAGAAACACCCTATATGTTCTCGATTTCCGGATCACCAAGTCATCGAATTCTGTGGTTCAACGTGATGTTGAAGAAGCATGTTGCCATCTCGGCCACCAGCCAGTTTTTATTTAGTAGTCACAAAAACGTAACACTAATAAAAATGTATTCGCTGGCAGTTGAATGGGAGAAGCTCTGTTTACAGAGTTATTAAAAGCAAAGTAGGATTCATTTTTTAGGTTTGTTGAGTGATTTTTGCAAACGTGATAGCATATATGAAGAAAAACATCTTAGGACCATGAAAACTATTTTTGACAAAGCGAAGCGTTTCTTCATAGTTTCGACGTTGAACCAGGTAATACAGGTCTCCAGATTGAAATTCTACGAGTTTGATATCGTCAGTTGATGATTATAGAGGTTGAAAGATGTTGCATTTTTTGATAAACTGTCAGTGTAATCAACGGGGGTTAGAATTACTATCACAAAATGGTGCAGCTGTCGGTGAATCACAGAATTTCATCTAAGAGGCATTGAACTAATCCATTATTCCAAACGGAGAGCTCGCAATGAGAATACGGACTAGTTTGAGCGGCCATCTACACTGTAAGTTGATTTTAGGACAGTGATATCCTGTACCAAAATCCCAGTAGCTGAACTACTTCACGCACCTTTACAAACCCGAATGGGGTTGGTCATCTTTCCACACAACAGCCCAGCTGTGCACACAGCCTATTTCATCTGCATGTGGTAGTTCTAGCGAGAAAATTTCACACTGTCATTGTGTGCATTTGAGTAAACCAATACTCCAAGTCTGTCGGTATGGCTGATTTCTGCCGTTTTCAGCGTTTTTCCTAAGGCATGGTTAAAAACGAGAATTCAGCATCATGCACAGTTTGACGCGAAACATTCGCCTGATGTGTAGGTTAGTTTTCATGAATAAATCTCGGTGCGCTTCCTGACCATATTAATTGTCTTTAAAATTTGTTCTTGACATTTCTGACTGGGTATTTCACTAACTGGACACATTTTCCACGTCCCTGAATGGCATTGCCGTTGGGAACATACTCGTTAATGATTAGTAATAGCAACGGGCTTGATGCCCCTCATAACGAACTTTACGATATCACATGACTTCGCGCTTTGAAAATTAAACTAAAACAACGCATTTCAGATAGCTTACCTGAAAGTGTATAAACATAAAAATACAAGCTCGGAAAGCATTTTTACTCATCAAAATGCTTCTGTGTAAACGCATCGCAACTTTTAAGATAACGCCGACTTGTTTCGTTGCGCATAGATATGGTGATTTCAGTCAGAAAAGAAGAGCGCGTAAAAAATGATTTTTTAGTTGGACGGAATGATGGAAGTCAACAAAGGTTGCGTTAGTTTTTTTGAGTGTGAGGAATTCTGAGTTCGAGTCCTGTTGACGAGTAGCAGGACAGAGTTTTGATCTTAATAAATTCAATGATACAATTAAGGCTTTTGCATATGGGTGCTCTACTGCAGATAATTGTTAAGGTAATGTACTGGTTTGACATGGAAGTAAGTTTGATTGTTAGAAACCACAATGACAATCGAAGATATCACTTGTGCGATTTTTCTTGAGACATCCTTTAAAGCTAAGCAAAATGCGACCAGTCGAAAACTACTGATGAAGCGATGCAAATATTTACAGGCTTACACCGTGTACTGTAATCATTAGAACAGGTTCCGTCTGAATTGCGAATACAATTATCCAGTCGATAGCATGAGTGTAAGCACCAATCAAAGAACGAGATTAGGTAATAACCAAACTAATTTTGGTTTGTGGCTCAGGAGATTCCTTTTTATTACAAGATATCTATAAGAACCTCTGCGAATCTCCTTTCGAGTGATTTTCGTCCGCAAAATTTGCACACTACTTGGCATTTTTTCGTGCAAATCTTTGTTGCTGTGAAAGAGCGAAAATCAACTCGCGGGTATACTCACTTCATTTGGGTTATTATTTAATTTTTTCGTCCTATTTATCCGTTTACTATTTTACGAAACTTTTAAGTATTAGTCATCCCTATAACCCATGTTGTTATTATTTCACAGGTTCTGGATTAAACTCAATACGTTTCAACAGTTCAGCACATTAGACATCGATGTTCAGTCATCCCGTTGATAAAGAGAAGACCGGAGATATTGAGTCCAAGTTTCGCGATCTCTCCGTTAATTTCTTACTAATCATGCATTTCCAAATACTCCGAACGGATGTGTATACGGAAGCCAATACCGACAAACGGAAAGAAAACAACTAACAGCTCTATTTGTGTCGTTTTACCCTCATTATACCTGTGAAACAGCACTTTTCTAACATTGCTGCAGCGCTTCGTAGGAGCATCTTCCGCATGTTTGCATTTAGATAACTGATTTCCAGAGCTCTTTCCCTGGGTCTTTCGTATATTCACAACATGAAACAAAAGGTATGCAAATATCCAACCGGTAGCAGTCTGTTACGGACCAGTCCCCACAAAACGTCTGATTAGCTAAACCATAGCATGCAGTTTATTGTAAGTGCCTGATACTCGTACTCATTCCTGCTTAGCAGTGATTTAACAGGTTGTTTAATAAAATCGGAACTCTTGAGTCGGCCTATACAGTTTGTAGACGGTAGACTCTTATCAGGTACTTAGACCACATTGTTCCAAATGAGAAAGAGACACAAAGAGTAACTATTAGTTTTCCAATGTATTAACTTCCTAAAAATGGAAATGGTTTGAGTGAACTCATAAAAAATAGAATAATAAAAATTTCTCATGCGCCACAAGATACCCAAATGCTCTCTATAAAGCAATGTTAGCGCAAGATCAATTGTCACGTGCAACGGGGAAATCCGTCATATTTCATTTCCGATGCCATCCCAAGATTTCCAAATCAATGATTCCGGGTTTCCATCAAACTGAAAAGCAAACTCAACAACTAAGCAAATTAGAGAATAATAAAAAATCAATTCTCGCAAACAAGGATAATTTCCCAGTCAAGGACGGAGTTTGAATGCAAAAACACTATGACGCTGTGAATTAATGACAGATAACCAAATCCTAAATGAATAAGTTCGAAGCAACAGATGAAATCTCGAAGTAGTATATTTGTATTCGTAATTCAACCAGAACGTTGAAGTCAAGGTTAACTGCGAGGACAGAATGCATTTGAGTAAATCAAAAATCAATTCATTTGCAGCAACTAAACCAGAAAAGTTAAATGGAATTCCGGATTTATTTAGTGTAGCTTTTGTTTTCCCCAAAAGTGGACCCAGTCAGTAAAAACTCCCCCAAAACCGACGGAGATATTCCCCAAACCGACCCCTAATAGTCAATGGATCTTTGAATTTCATTAGAATATTTTTGAGCATTGTCGGTATCTAAATGATTATCATCAGTTGTGCAAGATGCTGGTGATTTCGGGAAGGATAAAACCTTATTCCTAGAATCGCATCTGGCCCACATGACGGTCACGTATAGATAACTCACCATTGTCCAGATTATGGCGCATTTTTTCACCGAGGTTGTTAGCATTAGGCCGGATGATGGATGCAAATCGCTACCACGATAAAATATCACTTTAGCAAAGAGTAAACACAAGAGGTTTAACCTCAAAGGTCTACCTTTT
>LUCM01000156.1:2822-27999 GCA_008360955.1 Fasciolopsis buskii
GAGATCTTCTGAAACAATGGTTGGCGATAATAGATGATACGGCTGAGTAGAGCAGTCAGCGGCGTTCTTGCATTCGAAACCTTTCTTCTTGTTTATAGTCGTCCGACTTTCTATTGTGCAGTCGATGTTTCATTATTCGCCGTTCTTTTTTGTTTGAGCAGACTGTGTTGTGAGGTGGCAACCCTAGCCAGGACACGTTGATAAAAGAATAATGGTTGTTCCATCTGAGTTGATCTGAAGTGATTCCAGTTCATTTTATCAGAATTATCAAGGCTGCTCTAGCTTGATCATGGTGTAAAACCTACTTTGTCCACATTGACCGCACCGCGGACCTATTAAACTCCACGTCAGGGATTTCTCTTAATCTACTTCAGAAAATCCATTGGTTAGAATTGCCCTGCTTTTTAACCAGGTAATAAGGTGACGTTTGTCTTCCACCTGTTGTCTGTCGGGGATTACGTCGTGCACTGAGAGAGTTGGCTTGTGCCATTCTTAAACCACCTCCCAAAGAACGTAAGCTACTCAGATTGATCGTCTACTTCAGTAAGAAATTTGGCCTGTCCAATATTTTGGTCAGGACTTTTGATATGGTCTTTCCAAAGTTTTCTAACAATAGCATGCAGACAAAGATGTTCATAATGAAGAACCTTCACTCCTCTGTCCGCAATGAGTTTACCCCTGAGTCATTTAACCGAACTAACATTACCACCACAATATAAAGCCGACATTCAATGGAATGGAGAGCGTAGCACTAGTGCAATGGCCTTCTGGAACTTGGAAATGCTAATCGCGTCTTCTGTGTGAGCTAAGAAAATTTTGTTGATAGATGAAATTAGGTGAAATGGAACTGTCTAGGTGACAAAGCTTATTAACTTCATCCAACTCTTCTTGTGCAGGAAAACTGTTTGTGTTCGCCCCTTTTCTACCTAGCCATATCCTTTAAAATTTCGGAGTTGCGAGTTGCCTATGTTTTGAGTGGAACCAAAAAATCATCTGTATATTCTAAGTCAGACAACCTATTTATACACTTTCAGAGGCTCAAAATTGACTGTGTATTTACATGCAAGGGTCGGAAGAATGAAATGAATCTTTCTGGCATGCCCTTCTGTGAGAGGCAACGTCGTACGATTACATAGTCGGTGGTGACTAAATCTTTGTTCACTGATACTTGACCGAGATAAGACACAGAAGAGCTTCTTTGGACGTTGAGCCTTAGAGATAACAAGTAGAAAATGACTTCGTTCTCAGGTCTGGACGACATTTGTGCACATCTTTATACAGATACTTAAATGTAAAATAGAGAAAATATGACGCAGATTTCTCACATCCAGTTGTGCGTACAATGCATATCATTTAAGGAGGCGGTAAAATAGGCGAAAGAAACATGACTAATCGAACGAGCATCACAGTGTAACAGTTTAATCTTTTAATGGTCTATGGGTGTTTACATGATAACAGCAAAGTAAGGAATGTGGAATGGACTAAGAAATGAAGACAGAACCAATCTCTAACGTTTATTGAAACTGCCTAAGTCTCCGAATTTGAAAAGATCGACGGCCCATTTCAACCACAGTCGATAATATGCAAAGACCAGCAAAGAATGGGGAAACAAAGACAGATGTAATTATCAGACTCAATTCTAGGAAGAATGGCATTAAGAAGGGGACAACGGTCACCGGGCAAGGTAGGCCAAGGTAAGATGAGGATGTATTCAAAACACTTCTATGAGCGATGTAGCGAGTTCCTCTATTCTCGGAAGTTCACGATGCTTGGAAATACCAAAGGAAAATGAATTTGATCATTTTCAACTGATGCGAAGTTCTACATAACAAGTTCCCCCGTATTCTTTATTACGAAATCAAGTGAACTACTGGTAGATCACTCGTGTAAGCGAGAAAAATGATGGAAACAGCAGTATGTTGAAGAATACTGGAGTTATTGTTTGGAAATTTGATCTTCCTTTGAATTTTAGTGTTTCGGATAAGTCTGCTACCATAGTCAGTGAGCCTTGTTAGGAAACCAAGTGGGCAACCAGATGAATAATTATTTATGCATACCTGCACTATGGATAGAATAAACAACAAGCAAAAAGTCAAGAAGATCAATCAACTGGCGTTGCGTAGTTGCCTAATGATTTGCGCCACATGACATTCTGTACCACGGGTGCCCCTGTAAAGTTCATGACCATTTGGAAATCAGTCGAGTAGAGCTACGGTGCCCTTTAGAGGGTGGATCACACACAGTAAGTTCAAAAAAGTCCAGGGCATGAGCACCGGGAAGGAAACATTTCAGGAATGGTAAGCTCTGACTTCTTGGGGCTCAGGGTAATCGTCGTTCGTTCCCAGAATGCCAAAGGAGAAACTAAACGCAGAGTCGTTAGTGAAAAAGGCTGTGAATTTGGACAGAAAAAAGACATCATAATTGAGATTGCCTTCCGACTGGGCTTTCGATCCGACCGTGGCCGCAACCTTAGTGGTTTTAAGCTACCTGAAAATTTCATCCTAAACGTCGGCAGTGTCGGTGAGGAAGTAGACATGGCAGGATTAGTGAACGTAAAATTGAGAACACCATTGTTGTGTGGACAGGAAGCAGCCCTTTACTCCAGTCATATTGCATCCAAATCCGTATTTATAGACGTTTGTAATCCTAATTTCTTATAATTTGATTAGTGAAAATAGAACCAACAATCCTGATCTCTTTTTTATTGAGATGAGACAGATTACTAACGGTTTCAATGTTGCTTGCCTTTCATGGCTGCCCCTTCTGTCAGTGCAGGTGTTGCGTGTATCACCCATTCATTATTCACAAATAATCTTTCGTTGAGCAAGAAAGATAAAAAAACGTCTGGGGAGCGTGATGGTTAAACATTCTACGGAGGGCGAAAACTCTTTGTCCAGGATACGCAAGTCATTTTTGCAAAGGAAAACTCAAATTATTACTGGGTTATAGTGGATGGGTCGTTCTGTTGAGCATGGCAGACTTTCGGACAGCATTTCCTTGAACAAACAGCAGATTTCGGACGAAAATAATCAGAGAATTGTAAGGTCACACAAGCCACAGTAGGAGGGACATGCTGAAGAACAAAATGTCCCCAGTAAAAGCAATATGCACACAGACTGCATACCAAAAATACCCATAATCCGTGAGGGCAAATAACAACTAGATTTGGAGCAGTTAGTCAGAGTCCTTAATAAGTTAATGCTTTTAAGTTTTCTACTGGAGAATCTATCAACTTTCTTGTAACTCGGCACAATCACCAATTCAAACCAGTACTTAGTTACATTCTAATTTTCCGCCCTCGTTTTAATGACTCCAAATCTGGCGGTTAAGAATAAACAAGTAAAAAGACATCAACAGAATTTAAGCGAAAAATACAGTATTGTTACAAAAATAAGACTGAAAGATTTTATTTGAAGCCCCAAAATTCTGTCATTTGTTCTTGATCTTTTAGCTCAGTTTTAGAAGGGGCATTAAATATATATGGTTTGGGTTATTTGAACTGTCTGAAAAGAATCACTTGTGATGCCTGCGAAATAATGGAAATTTTATTTACACAAGTATGGGAAGAAAATATGCACGGGGCTTTTCTTCGTCCTTAACACAAATTTTACTTTATTTTATTTCTGACTTTTGTTGTTCTGTTGTTTACGACACGCGAATTGTACAGACAATTTATGCAGCGCCTACATGATTGATTTTGTTTAGCAGCTATACCCCTTCCCCCGAGTTTCGTGCCCAGCAACAGCGATTTTCTTCTGAAAACTAACAACTAGGAAAACAAGCACCAAAATGCTACAGTCTGAGTTTTTTTATCCGTTCGTCCACTTTGTACTGCGAAGTTGCTTCTTTCATCTTCAGCGTTCTCTCCCAAAGACACAAAGATAATATAACTGAAATTTCTAATGAAAACTTAATGCCCATCGTTGGCGATGTGGGCAAAACGATCAGCCACATAGATTCTGTCTTATATTGCCGTACCTTTCAGGCCATACAATGGTAAACATAAATTTGTAACATTATTCTCAGTCATTTAGAGGCACAGGATGATATGACAATGTTACAGTCTCACATATATTTATGCAGATCTTCTCGGCGTAATTTTTTGCTTGGTGTTTTGGTTTTATAGTTGCTCTCACTTCTGACTAGACCGCAGGGCATGGCAGCAACAAAAACCAGAAGAGATCATCTCAAAGATGCTATCTGTAAAAACTTAAACCAGTGGAATATAACAGGAAAACAAACCAAAGTCTCAGCCTAAAGTAATCATAATAGGTATTTTATGCAGTTTCCCGCACACGGAGGTCGCGATGCACTTGATAAGAAACACGTCTGATAGCTTCCAGCACTATGTTTCGCACCTAAAAATGTTTGCAACTTTCAAGAGTCGGTCTACGGTAAATGCCTCTAAAGGATACAGTAACAGACAAGTCTTAAAATTAAATCAGGTAAGCTACATGAACCAGTCTTGCGAAACATTTTTTCCTTAGTCCATTCGAGTGGAGTGAGAAAAAGTGAGAAAAGACTGTCAAAGTGAGACTGCCCTTTGACGTGGCGTGACGGCTTGCGTGCCTCCATGATCCAATGAGCTATGCACGATGGCTTATCTCAAGCCGAATATCCAATCATGCCTGGAAGGTCAATGGGTAGAGGCCTGACGAAGTAGTCTCATGGTCCTCCAAGTCGGAGGTTAATTTGAGTTAGCAGGTCAGTCGGAAAAACGAGTAGATGAATAATTGATCCAAGTAGATGGTCTTCCAATTAGCTATTCTCCGCTGCCTTGCGGTCAGGTTCTTATCAGAACCAAAGGCTTTGGTTGAGAACTCTAATCGTTCTTCTGCTTAGCGACTAGACTCCCTAGAAGTACCCGTCCATCAATCCCATGAGTTACACATCTACAAATAATTCCATACTGCATCGGTCGTCGCGCAGGATAATCAGGACCGTGCTGCTCATTGCATCGAGCGCAGGTGGGGTGGGTAGTGTTAAGCATGCTGCTGCTCGGAGTTTCCTCTCTTTTGTTCAACCAGTCTCTTCTGTCTCCAACCCTGTCTGTTTGCCGCTTCTGCCTACCCATAGTGTCCCAACTGATAACACTCCCGATACTCGCAACGATTTATTGTCAAGTAGTGTAGTAGATGGTTTTCAGTCTGCTGGCTCACATTTTCTCAAGCCTCGTCAGCCTCTGAATCTGGGTTCCTTCAATGTGCGTACTTTAATGCAGGCTGGCAAACAGGCGTGTTTGGCTCTGACAGTGGACTCACTTTCGATTGGTATCTGCTGTGGGAGTGAAACACGAATTCAGGATTCGAGTAGAGTAATTCAACTAACTGCGCCAAATGTCTCGTCACGATAATTTCAGTAGACGAATTAGCTCAAGCTGAGGGTCAGCGCGGTGTAGGATTAGTTTTGAGTGAGAAGGCTGAAGCAGCCCTTTTAGATTGGATTCCGATTAACAGTCGCTTGTACTCCCTGAGACTGCAGAGATCAGTCGGCGTCCGGAAGGATAGTAGTGGTCATCTCGGCACACGCTCTAACAGACTGCAGCACTAACATGCAAAATGATCAGTTTTATGATGACTTTGTTAATTTGTACGGAAGATCAAAAGCTGTGACATTGTAGTGGTAGCAGGTGATTATAGTGCACAAGTTGCAAACAGAGAGTGCATCGGAGTCCTGCTCAGATTGACGCTGTGTTTTTCCTGCTCAGCGAACAGACAACGGAGAAAGACTTCTCCAATTCTGTGCAGACAATCGTTTATTGCTATCTAGTCCGAATTCCCTACATAGTTCGCGTCGCACAGCGCCAGGGACTCTGGGTCAGATTCATTATATCGTAGTTGGCTACCCTTGGCGTGGTTCTGTCCGGAACTGTAGATCGTACTATACCACGTACGTCGATTCGGACCATGCCTTAGTTTTAATGCGATTTTTGCTTCACCTCAACGGCAATCGACACAGGTCACGAACCCGACTAGCCGTCGAACGTCTATCTGATTCGGCTGTTCGCAGCACCTATGAGCAGAAACTATCCGAGGAACTAAGGACTTCGATAAGCAGCAATGTAGACGAGCAGTTGGATCAAATCAACCAAGCGATGCATTTGGCAGCAAATTTTGCCTGTGATCCTAGAGCTAGCGTTCATCAAAGACAATGCATCTCGCAAGGGTCCCTGGGTCTAATGGAGCAAAAACGCCAGCTCCCTTACTGCAAGGAGGTAAATAAGATGCGTCGATAGTTGCAGCTTCTGTTGACGATAAGTCTTAAGAATGTTCGTGAAAACTGGCGGGTTAAGGTAGCCGAAGAGTTGGAAGAGGCAGCCGCTTCAGGTTACAATCAAAGACTGTTTAAGCTTATACGCAACAGCGGTGGACGGTGAACTTCGGTCACTGAAGTCTTGTGCGATATGAATGGAGAGCTCATCCATGGTAGACAACAAAGGGTAAGCCGTTGAGCTGAGCACTTCAAGGATCAGTTCAGCGGGCCACAAGCTATCACATTTACACCGACGTCTGTATCTGCGAACTCTTGGGAGTTGTCTGTCGACCCGCTACGGAAATGGAAGTGCAGTCGAATATTCGACTTCTGAAGAGGGGAAAGCAGCCAGTCCCGACGACGTTCCTCCATTTCTTTTCAAACTGGGTAGAGGAGCTCTTGCTTGGTAATATTTGGAACAAGGGGCATATTGCGTTATCGTGGGGTGAGTTACTGATTGTACCCTTCTTCAAGAAGGACACACGGAGTGGCTGTAACAATTATAATGAGATTAGTTTAATTCCAATAGTTTCTATGGTGTTAGTTTTGATACTGCTGCATCGTTTGACACCGGTCAGCGAGAGTAATATCCGCAAATAGCAGGCCGGATTTCGCCTAGGTCGAGGTTGCATCGACCAGATATTTACTCTCCGACAGATACTCGAAACGCGTCACACGCGCCGCCACCCTACGATCGTAGTCTCTCTGAACTTGAAAGGCGCATTCGACTCAGTGGGTCGACCAGCACTATTCAGTGCTCTCCACCGGAAGGGTATGTCAACTAAGTTTGTGAACCTGTTGCGAGCATTGTACTCGCATACCTATGGTCGCGTGGGGGTATACGGTGAACTATCAAGTTCATTCGAAACGGCTAGTGGCGTTCGACAAGGGTGTGCCATCTCTCCATTCCTGTCCAACTTAGTCACGGACCAGGTGAGGGAAGATGCTTTAGGAGGTCTTCGAGATATAGGAATCGAACTGTGATGTGAAGGGAAGCTATTTGATCTAGATTACGCAGACAACGTCATATGCCTGTTCAAATCCGCGGGCCATCCACAACGCGCATTAGATAGACTCTCGAGGTCGGTTTCTCTGTTTGGCATGTGCTTTGCACCTTCAAAGGGCAAAACGCTGTTACGGAACTGGAAGACCGTGGCACCGAACGTCAAACTGGATGGAAAGGAACTAACGATTTTGGACCGTTTCTTCTACCTCGGTAGCTAAGTGTCGAAGGATGGTAACTCGGTAATCGAGGTGAACATGCGCATATGGAATGCTCGAGCAGCTTACGCTTACGTTTCTTAAATCCATCTGTCCTGATTGTTTAACTTCATTTTTCCGCTTAACGCCGAGTATCACCAAAATCTCGGTAGAATTGGGAATCTGCAGCACTGATTCCCCATGCTGTTTTTTCAAAGAACCATATATCGGTTGACTTGGCTTTAGACAGTCGTTCTTTATTTACCACTTGTTGTCTAATTTTGGCTTGCATTTGTGAAGCGGGAGAATCAAAGTCAAGCACTAGTGTTGTGCGTTGACGGTTTTATTTTGTAAAAAGGACAGATTCTCCCTTTAATCATCTCTGGCCTAGCAAGTAACACATCTCCCGTTTCGCAGATTTCTTTAGGATCTATGCTTTCATGTTTTCCGTCGTTAATTCTTATTTCTTTCGTTGTTTGTTCAAATTGCACAAATATGAACAATAGCGACAAAATAACAAACGAAGTTCATGAAATTTTCATATTAACAGAGACTCGGATGTTTTTCTTCACACTGCACAATGCAGCAATAATGTGAACCATAGACGGCTTTTTGATTTTGCTTATCGTTTTGCCTGTTGAATCGAGAATACATCCGGATTTATAGATTATCCTTCACTTTTCGATAACCGGTCCTGTGAAACTGACGTGAATTGAGAGAGGTAAAGATATTCCTTTGGATGACCATGGTTTTGAAAATGAGTAGAATTATTTTTGAATGTACTTTTAACTGAATTTGTCCCAATTTAACTCATTCAAATGCTTCTCAAAACGAACAGCAACTCCACCCCCCCCCGCCTCCAACAAACTGCCAAAACCATTTTCTATTCTCGCGTCCCACAAACTGAGGAAACAGAAATCCTTAATCACTGTCACCTTGATTGTATCTCAGTATTACCAACTGAAACTTCCTGCCTCAGGTAATAAGTGCGAACCATTTTTCGTTGATTTTCTACTTCTCAGCAGTTGAACCTGTTTAACGATACTGAAAGACGAAAGTTTATTTGGAACCACTTAATCAATTCCTGTCTCTTTGAAGTCCAGAAACAACAGAATTATCTTGGTTGTTGGCAGAAATCACAATGAGAAAATTTTTCGGCCTGGAAGAATTACCCAAATTAATATGGAATTAACTATAATGTACTACATTGCTCCCCATAATGGAATCAGGTATGCCCCAATTGGCTAATGTTTGAATGGTTTCGTCTGCTCGGGATTAATAAAACATTTTGAAAACTTCTCATTAAAATTACTTGTAACACAGGGGACTAAAATGATGGGAAGACTCCACTATTTGTACCTAGAAGTTACGCAAGCGCCAGAGTTCTCATCATCCTTTTGTTTTTGTCTGTGCCAGCCCTTTTCATAGATGGTGCTGTGTGCTTTCCAAGCTGGATATTGGCTCCTGGATACAGCAACGAAATCTAATGCAATCAAATTTTTGAATCAATCGAAGTGCAGGAATTATATCCGATGCTCGAAAATTAATGTTCTGTCGTTAGGGGTATAAGATACAATTCGGAACTTGTCATTTTGTCGTGAAATTTGAACATTCTACTTTTGCTTAGTCAAAACGATTCACGTGTGCAAATAAAATCCACGGAAATCAGGAGCATGACCTAGTCAAACAATCTGGTATCAAAATTTTTACAGGCTACTGGAGAGCACTAGCAAAAAACAGTTCTCTTTTGATCGTTCCTTCGAATTTGAAATTTCAACTGGTCATCCCTTATCTTACCATAGTTCTACATTCATCACTTCTAATTGCATTTAAGAATTTTATTTAAACACTGTTTAGTTCAACCTTTTAATAATTGTCTAAATAGGCCACTGACAGACTGCAAAAAGGGAAACTGCAACTAATAACTTCAAATTTCAAAGTTGGGATCTAATTTTCATGTTTGTATTCCGCGTGAGATGTTGCTGTGCAAACCCCATACTGAACTACTCAAAATTATATCGGAATGGTTATAAAACCAGCTTAATCTATTGAGTTGGAAGTTATAACAGGTACATTGGTCGCAATAAACGATTTTTCAACCCACATATTCTTCTGATTGTCAATAAACGGATCTAAATATCATCAGTGAAGCTTATAATTATTATCGGCCGTGTTATTTACAGAAACCGCAAGAATTTAGTGCCAATTTACTGACATTGTGCACTTTAATTTTTCGGCGTAGTGCATTAATTTTACACAATACCTATGTTCTGTTTCAACTCCATAATTGCATTTAGCCAACCATCAAATTTACATTATGACAGTTGACACTACTTTTAAGGTTTTATAAAGAATAAATAAAGAATGTTTTAGCCAACACTAGAAAAAACGTGTTCAAATGTTACGGAATTCGAATATATTACATCTTTACGGCACAAAGGGATTGTTGTTTATTTTCAGCAAGACACGAATTTCCTCAGAGGATCGTAATTATGATTTTAGTGGCCTTTCATTGATTGATGTCACCCTCACTTCAAGGCTATCCTCCAAACTTAACTATAAATGCTGAATAGCGATTTGATCTGAATGAATTCACCTTTGCATGTTTTAATTACTGTCCCTTAGGTTTGATACGGAATGTGGTTGGATTTTGCTGCTTGTGGTTGCCAAAGACGGGGTAAGGAGTGGTTTACTTTGGGCCACATTGCTGAGCTACTGACGTTTTTTTGTTCCGTTTAGCAAAATAATGGAACTTATTTCCTTGAAAGAAAGCAAACTTTCTACTTGGAATATGTCATGGAATGTTGTAACAGTGACCAACCATGAATAAAAAATATTAAATTTGTGGATCTCTGGCTGGTAAAGATGTACCGAGGAGGCATGCACCGTGAGACAGCAGAGTTATAGGGGATCACATTTAATGTCATTTGATTTGTTCACGATCAACAAACCCTTGGTTCCGATTCCAGAAACCACAGGGGGGTAACAGATGCGCATTTGAAGATGGAAATTGACAAACACAGTGAAACATCTTGACAGTGAAAGTGTTGAAAAGATTGGACAGAACTGGACGACATAGCTCTGCTAGATCAGTGCTCATTTATCATCAAATGCGGCGGATCTATTTCAGCCGAAGGTTTAGGCCAAAGAAAAGAAGCATACGGGGGAATGTTATGGCATAATTGTGATGTAAATAGCAACTATCAAGTGATGAGGTCGATCAGTTGGATCAAAGATAAAATCAGCTTGCATAATAACGAGTTACGAGAGTGGATATGAAAATACAGGAAGAAGAATTCATTTGTCACATTGTTTCCAATTCTCGCATGAAACTTCTTATTTCGGTTAGGTCGTTTTTACCGGGACTTTATCGGTTTCACACTGTGCAGTGCAGGGCTCATCAAAAATGCATTGGGCTTAACGTCAGACTACTTGTTCAAGGGGTACTGTACATCCAACTCCAACCCAATTTCGCCGTCATCTTGTATTTCATCGACCAATTCTATCCGGTCCAATAGGCTTCTGGTTGAACTTAGTGGAGTCAAAACACGTAATCATGAGGGAGGGGGCCGGCTTCTATGCAGCAAATGAACCAAGCCTGTCGTTTGTAAATAAGTTGGATTAATTTAATTTTGTCATTGTATTTTTGATGAGACCTCCAAATGCAGGTGCAGTGAAAACCATTGTCAGTGCACACGGACTCGAGTGGGTAGAACATTAATGAGAAAAGATGTGACCGAAATGGTTGATCCACGAAATTTGTTTTGCACTTTCAAAACTTCTCTTTAAAAAAGTGTGTTTAATGCCTTCATTTGCAATGTCTACCTTTTTGTTTCCTGCATCGGCCTACTTACACTGAGGAGGCCTGATTGGATGACAAAATCGGTCCTTGTTTTCCTGCTTGGCGACCGATGTAACACGGGCTATTTTTATAAATGTGTGCTTCTTCGAAGTTAGCGGACGGGTACTGATAGGGCATCTATCTGATAAGGAAGATGACGATTAGAGTTCTTAATCAAAGTCTTAGGTTTTAGTAAGAACCTGTTTGCAAGACTGGGGACGGTGATTGTGCAGAAACCCACTTGCTTGGATCAATTATTCTTAAATTCGCTATTCTGAACGGGTTCCCAACTCAGACCAGCTCCAATGTGCAAGATCAGAAGATTACTTCGTCAGGCCTCTCTCTATTCCTCTATCTCCCAGACCATACTGGATCTTTGTCTTGAGCTAAGCCATCCTGTATGGATTGTGTACATGGGAGTACACGAGCCGTCACATCACATTCATGTGCCCGAAATATTTCTGCTTCCCCTTACTTGTGGTTTACAATCTTGCGAATTTTGTTTTTCTATTATTGTTTGATGCTACTGACTAACAATCAGAAACAAAGACTACACTAGTACAAGGTTTATGGTAATAGAAACTGAATTGTATTAAGAATAGCCATGGTTTTCTGATTGCGACCATCAGTTTATCGGTAATGCTGTAGAGCCTAGGATATTCCTCCCTAAACAAGTCGCTGTAGTGATATCAACAAGATCAGTTGGCCCCAGCGAACATGACTAAATAGATCTCGATTTCACTGCCTCTCATACCTGAAGAGATCACGAAGCCCAGAAAAGACAAAATAGCTCTGACACCGTAGTTCCTCTATCCGGAAACACGTGAACGTATTCAGATATACCAACGCTTCCTGTCTACCGTGAAATACTCCAGTAGCCGGCATGTTGGTGGAATATGTCATCCTTGGTTGTTCTTTCGGTGATAAATCAGACCAAAATCTTATTGATATTATGAATTTGGTCCACATTGTAAGATACCGATGCCAAGTTACCAGTCAGTTCTGATAGTTTTGACCGACAAAAGGTTAAAAAAAAATCATCCCAGTCATACTGAAGATTGTGAATTGTCGAATATGTAGAAGCGGTGTCACCTCTATCACCATTCTTTCCCGCTTAACTTCGTCTCACTAAATTGTAGTACAAATGCACGATGGGATAATAGTTTTGGATGTTCACAGTAGTGTGGTGGTGGTTTTGGTTCGTTTTTGGTGCACTTACCATCTCTGCATAACTGTATTCACCTAATCACTTTTCCAAACATCTTGCAGCCCGATTTGTTGATGACAGAATAAAAAGCTTAATCTTACTCTAGAAGCCGGTGAACTGAAGGCGATAGGTTTTGCAATTAGCAATTTTCTTGTAAACATTTATGACATCTAGGGTAAACAAACTTATCTCCAAGATCTCTGAAATCATGTAGGATGAGAATGAGATTGCCACAACCCATGACAACCGTTTAATTGACAACGGTTTAATCGCATTGACTGACAAAGTCATGTAACTCTAATTTCATTGACTTCATAAGAAGTCCCCCCATATCCGGCAAACCAAGCAGAAAAAGACAATGAGCTGCACGGTTAAAATTGCACCCACGAGGGTAAACTACCAGCTGCTGTCTCATGCAATCTTGTTTACCGGGATACTGGTGGTTCAATCAACCATAAGTATACCATAAAACCCTATTTCTAAAAACAGCTCACTGCAAACAGAAATTGGTATGCGTATGCTGAAAGGGAAAATACGAGGAAGACCCCCAAGCTAGCCTTCTTTCTAGCGTGTCTTGTATCTTCTAATCCTTATGACGGCGTTTCCATTTTCGTCGGCACTAGTGTGAGATATCACAAACTGTTGTACAAATTGATGGCAAACCTCTCCAAGAGTGCCACTTCACATAGGCTCGCAGGTTATTCAGAACAGGAAGGAGGCGACACTATCGTGGTTCAACTGTACCAATCGCTGTAGGTGGGATCGAGTGTGAGAAAATTGTTACATTTGTTCAATTATGTTGTGCGTTGACAGTCACTCAGGAACCAGAATTTACGCCGACAGGCCTGAACTTTATTTGGTACCTGTTCCTGCTTATTCAATTTCTATTCTTCTGAATCTCAACTAACGTATGGTAAAGGCTATCAACGTTGATTACACTATGAAATGCTCAGACTGGTAGTCTCTCGTACTGAATTGGTAATGATAGTTAACAAAACCGCTATGCCGGTCCGTACATGACGCAGCGGCAGTAAATTCCTTGCCAGTTTTGTCCGGAGGCTCTACACTTATTCGAGTACACAGGCTAAATTTGTTACAGACGATTGTCGAAAACTCATGCAGCGTGCTTGACGAGGTCGAGGGAATACGAACATAAGAAAATCAAGCGCATGCAAAAATAAGGCTTGTAGACTAACAACCAAAAATTACTCTCCGTTCATCGGATTGTCTATAGACCTCATTGAAAGTTCTCCATGTTTTGCTATGAGCATTATGAACGATTCTACATCGCTTCAAAATTCCACACAACGGGTCAGCAGTAAGAAAAGATATAAACGTTTCCCACAGTTGCATCAGTTTCGCGATATCTCGGTTCTGCATTCTGCTGCCCATATTGCTCCGCTACCAGTTAATTTGTGACCAGAATGCTGAGAGGAGCATTCGGCGCAGTGGTTTGATTGTCATACGTCATGTATCTTTTCCTCAGTCAACAGCCACTTAGAAGGCACATTTTCTGCGTTAGAATGTTTTTATCGTAGCACTAGGCTTCCCTCATCCTACTATCTTGTTCATCTCCTCGTGAACTAGAATGCAGTAAAAGCATTCCTAAGTGGCATATGTCAAGTGTATTCAGACGATAACGGGTCATTGATTTTGTCTAAAAATTCCGTGCAACAGCTTTCGCACGAAGCCTCCTTCCTATTCGGAGTGGATGTAACGTAAAATTCGAGACTGGACCGGAAAGCTTTCAAATAATGTGAAATTCATGTGTTATTCCCATTGTGTTGCATTTATTCAAAACTATTTTATTTTATTTTAGATTTCATTTCCCTGTTATGACCAATCATGAAGCAGAATCTACTACCTCGTATAGAACATTCCTCCCGCTATGCCACCTCCTACAATCTCAAGAAATCTCAACAGAACCCACTCGTTGCATTACAAAAGGACACCCTCATCAACGGTGACGGGGCGGCAAGTACAGACGACGACGTGCATCCCTTCTATGCTAGTCAGCTAGAACAACTTGAATGTTTGATTCAGACGCAAAGAAACTTCCAGAATCTGATGAAAACCAACTACTCAGCTCTACTGGAAAAGTATACAAAGACTGTGAGGGAACTTAATCGGCTACGAAACGAGGCTAAAGATCCCAATCTGAACAAACTCATTCAAGAAAAACAAACTTTGGAGAGAAAGGTATTATAATCGGTCCACAAACTGCTAAAACGCCGGTGCTAAAATGAAACAGAAGCACTATATGCAGCTCAATTTTCAATCACTTATTATAAACGCTTACTGTGGAACTGTATCTCGAATGATCCCATTGTTCAGATTGTCACTCTCCCAACTAGAACGATTTTAATGACAACGGGACCTTTGCAAGAAAATATATGGCTTATCCTATCAGTATCAGGAGAGAAGTAAAATATACATGATAAACAAACAAGAAATGTTCAGCTAAACCACGGGTTTTCTTGACGGTGACCGACTCGTTGAAAAAGGTAGTGCATGTTTTATCAAGAGACATTAATTTGCTCCAAACTTAGCTTTTACCGGGTTACATGTTTTCGCTTTTGGGCGATAGAGTTGTAGTTCACCCAAAGTGTAAGATTGTGCAACATTTTTCAGTCAGCAAACTTGATGTCCAAAACGGTATGCAATCCAGAACGGTTAAATAATATGCCATCTTAGATTGGCACAACTCGTAAGGAATTTGATTTACTGCTAGTTTAGCTTAAAAATTCGATAAGAACCTACTTCAGATAACCGTCTCAGTTTAAAACTTGCTTTTGTAAAGCCGTCTGTTGAGTTCCTTATCCTTACTGATTTCTTTCTTGCCAACTGTCTTCGGTTTTCTAAAATTTATGGTGACAATAACAACCAAGTACGCAGGAGACGCTTTCGGTGGATGTTCTTCTGCTTATTAATGTAACGAAATTCATCCTGTTTCAATAGCCCATTAAAATCACACACCATATCGTCCGACACATGTATTTCGGATGCAAATTCTCCGTTGTTTACTACAATATGAATCATTAGTACCACGGGCATTTGCAACCCGTCGTTCTTATCACTTTGCTAGTAGTATTATTGTTATTCATTGTAATTGGTCTGTTTACTGCATTTGTCAGTTTCACGAACAAGTGAAAGCACGAATGGTTTTGGGAAATATGCTTCGTACAGTTCTACAAACAGTGCGCACAAAAAACGTTGCACTTGAACAGGCCCAACAGCAGTTATCGAAGTGCGAAAAGGAAAGGGACATGTATAAAGAACAAGTGCAAAAACTGAAAGAACAAAACCAACTTCTTGAACAACGCGTAAAGAAGGATAGACGGAACAATGAGAAGAGTCATTCCAAAGAGTCTATCTATGAAAGAAACAGATCTTCCCGTAATTCTGGATACATTTCCCATTCACTTCGAACCCCACGTTCACTGGAAACGCTCAAGGTAATTTATCGATGGTCGGAGATCCAAATTTGCCCTCACGCCTAATTTTCCCCCAGCGAATTCATCATTGTTTATTGCCGTTTGTTGATTATTTAAAACACTTGGGGTAATATCACCGAGGGGGAAGAACCTGACAAAACTTCTGTGAGCTGACCATGTATAAACTGACAGGTGATAATAAAATATTCAAGTAAATGAAATCACACAGCCAAAACAAATTCCGTAAAACACTATCGTAAAGTATAAGCTCTCTGTGGTATGAAATATCTTGTCCGGCAGCAGATTGCTTCCCGTTTCATTACCTTTCCTTCTAGACAGAGGAAGATCGACCTTCGTCACTGGCAAAAAGTACGGGTAGGATCAATCATGTGCCCCCTTTTACTCTAATGAAGCATCGACCCAGTCTCCCGTGGAATCTTATTAAGACGGACTCTGACAGATCCAACGAAAAACTAGAAAAGTCGCCCCGGAAAGGATCAACTCCACTTCCAAAATTGGTAAGAGCAAGTTCGCGTGCACAGGTCAAGTTGTATTGTGATTCATTTTTTATCCCTGTTTCTGTTTTAAACTATCCACGCCTAGTCAATTTTGAATGGGACCACCTGAGCTATTATGAATTTTTGTCCATCATGTTATTATACCAAATACCGACTCCGTTCCAAATCGGTAGCCTATTTTTCACCTTGTTCAATAAGTTTGACGTTAGAATAAAGGGCCTAGAAACGTGTGACCATTATTACTTTGAAAGATCCAAAGCATTCACATGATGTCGATCACCTTTAAATATAGGAAGCTAAGGCTCTCCGATCAATGAAAGCGCCATTTGTTTGTTAGACATTCTCCTCATAAATCGCCACCGGTCTTATGATAAAATGATGACTTAACCGTCGTGTTTCTCCCATTGTATTCTTCTAAGCCAATACATTTTAATAGACCAAGCTAAGTTTCTTTTTCACCAGAGTCAAGCCAAACATTTCTTTCCTTTTATGTAATTTGTCCCGGAACCGCCGTGAAACTCCCGTAAATACAATTAAAGAGATTGCTCATCACATTGGTTTATTTTGAAGACGATCGATGGGATAGCAGATTTCACAAAACCTTAATAGGGAGATATTCTACATCGACGATTGGTGTGTTTTATGTAGGATTGCGAATTAAACAATAATTTTATTGATTATCTGACTCGAACAACTTTTGCTGCTATAAAGCTAAGCCACATGACCTATGCAACTTTGAAATCATGCAAACTCAGTTTTCTGGAAACTTCCATTTTGCCCCTTCAAATTCACGGGTGAATAGTACCAGTTCATTGGTCTTTGAATTTCCGCATTAATTAAAAGCAGTTTTGGTGATCTGCATGCAGCATCCACAACAGCGTCTTACTAGTACATAAAAAACGTACTAGTTTAACAAAAACAATGTGCATAAGCATGCCAGGCCCGCAGACTTCATTCAGTTGTTTCCTGTGATTGATACAATTCAAGCATCTTTTTGTTTGATAAGTTTAATACTTGTCGTGTGCAGATAAAAACTGTGCATAGTAATTTTTTCTCTGTCGAACATGTACGCGTCTGAGGTAGATGCTGAACGAAATAAGTAGTGTGCATTTCGTTTGGTGGATATGACTGTTGTCCCAAATGAGAATCATAACTACCTAAACCGGGTTGAGTCTCAGAGAACATGGCACGGGTAAACGTAGCACGGTGATGCGTAATTGACATTATGCGCTGACCGTCGTCAAACAAAATTTGAGAACAGCGTTGCATTATCGTTATTGGGAGCACATTGTTCTAACCAAAGAACCCTTTTTCATTTAAAAACACGACTGTGATTATAGACGCCGAGTCTTGAGTTTAGGCTCATAGACAATCGTGTCATTTCATTTCCCAATACGTCTGAAGCAAAATTGAGGTTGGGTGTAGTTAGCTAGCACGTGGTATCAATGTTCAACTCTCTATTACGAAACCGCAGGCACACGGCGGTACAGATGTTTCATCCCTGTTGGGAATCATCACTGATCTATGTCCGCGGAGATAGAACCCATAGACTCACAGACAGTTGTGAATCAAATGCTTTATCCGTTAGGCTGACAGAACAAGCTCTTAACGGTTTGTTGAACTTAGCGCACAGTATAGCATTTATCTGTTACTGGTTTACATGACCACTGGCTGCCGCAGCACAGTAATCGACTCCCCCCGAGCTTAACTGGGAGATGAGTACATTATACTACTAATTTCCTAGCGGCTGATCATCACTCAACATCTTTCGCGGACACGACAGTCGATTAAATTTCCAGACCAGGTTGCGCAGAGTTGAAATCTGATCGGTACTCTGTAACCGAGTTGTATTAGCAGCTGTTTCAAAGTTTATACATTTACAAGAAAACCTGAACTGTATGCTGCCGCACAGGTGCTCTTCTTTAACAAAAGGTTTTCTGATGGTAAATTTGAATGGTTATTCATAGCGCACTGAATGATTATTAGGCGTTTTTCTCAGCTTGCAATGGAAATTTCCTCAGGTACTTTACCCCTAAAACTTAAGAAATCATTTCTATCAGTAGACTTAATTTAAAAGAATGATTGTCTCTTCTACAGTTGACATACTAAAGTTCAACTCCGGGACCCAATTATTATACTACTTTTTTCAAAGGGACAATTTCTGTTTTTTTACATACATGCAGCTGTTTACTCGATGAAAGACAATCTACAATCGGCGGGCTCAAATGTTTCCAACACTTGTCTTTTTGCTTCCATTAGATTCGTGCTCGCCTAACTCTGCACAATCGCCTCAACTTTGCTGACGAACAGCAAACATCCGGTAGATCTGGCGATTATTTACAGTTAGGCAATGTTTGTCTTGAACCACACACCACATGGGACCAATTTGATGCACGTGTACATGAAATTCTAAATGGATACACAAAGATTATTGAGGAGGCCTCCAGCGGAGATCACTTCTCGAATAAACTACATCCGAAAAATGTCTCCGTATCTTCCAATTCTCATTGTTCTCAACAGCCGGCTGCTAAAGAGCATACAAATTTGGACATGAAAGAAACGGCTTCGATGATCAGCTGTCGCCTTGGTGAGTGTCTGCACGTTCTATGAAAGCGATTTCTATGTCCATGCAAATATTTGAATAATCACTGCTGGCATATGGTTACGGTAATCAAGCATGCAACCACAACGTATCTGCAAATCAATATTCCAAACTGTTCTGAAACAGTGATCTCTGGGAGGACCTTCCTAAAAATGTTTCGATTTATGAGTATATTCTGTTGATCAGTTCTCTAGTAGATAGCGATAAACCCCATGCCGTATCTTTTGAACATGCTTTTCCATCTGATAGATATAGGAGGTCGGAAAGAAATCATTTGAGTACCAAACAGGATTGTAGTAATCTCCGGAAAACCATTATATGATAGAATTTTTACTAAATTGATTGCGGTTTGTGTGCCAAGCCATTTCAAGCAATGCAGTCATTTGACAAAAGTTAAAATGAAACTACCGATAACCGAATTGGTGAACAATTCAGTCAATCTGCTTCTCAATCCGTGCAGCTCGAGATAGCTTTAGGCTATGCCCGCGTAAAATTTCTCTCGATAAGGCTAACAAAGGATCGGTAAAAATCGATTGAAAAATCAATGTAAAATAAAAGAATGACCAACAAACTTGGCAAAGTTTGCCTTACAGCAGTTTACGTGAACGACTTACTATTTTGTCAGCTAAATTTGCCGAAAATGGTCAACGTTCGGTGTACTTGCCAATTTTGTTCTTTCGTTCTCTCTAGTGCTTTCAAATAGAATCATTCTGCTGACTATTCCGGGTTACAAATTTTCCTATTCATTCACTACGTTTATTACCGGTGATAGTTTTTGTTCTATGAAAAAGTTTTTGCTCGCTGCACGTTCGAAGGAGATGTGTGCATTATGATTCCAATTGTTGTTATCGGATTACTGTCAGTGCATTTTCTCCATTCGGTATAGAAAATTTCATGATGTTTTAAACCCTAAATAATGTGTGTATATATATATATATATTTCAGGAAATCCACTTCATTACTGAACGACTGCTTCATTGATTTTACCATTGCTGACGATGTGCCCACCTTTCACCTTATCTAGTTTTGAATTATTCACCCGTCCAAATTTTTGTTCTGCTATTCGCTGTCTAATTTGGTACATAGAAAATGCCTCCATTTTAAGAGCAAACTGTGCAAGCTTTCGGCACATCACTGGCAACAA
Source organism: Fasciolopsis buskii (assembly GCA_008360955.1). Lineage (NCBI taxonomy): Eukaryota > Metazoa > Platyhelminthes > Trematoda > Plagiorchiida > Fasciolidae > Fasciolopsis > Fasciolopsis buskii. The sequence goes on from LUCM01000156.1 coordinate 23,021, forward strand.
AATAGAAACAAAACGACCGGCAGCAAGTTCACTGATTGAGATTCCGACATCCACCCCGAATAGAAAAAGGTGTTCATTTTTGTCTAACTTGTTTTACTCTTTCTACCAACTAGTGATAACAGCTAATTTTATTCGGCCCATCAGAGCTTACGAATAGTTTGGTGGAAAGTTTTTCGGCTGGAAAGACTCCAGTACTGTTAATTCGTAAAATAATAAACAATGTGATATCGACGCTCAACTGGCCATTAAGAAATCATGGAAGCATTGAACCGGTGTTTCATCCTTATCGAGAATCAGGGACGGATATGTGCAACATCACGTGGTGAAGTTCAACAAACCATTGAGAGCCTGGCCGGTAGCTTAATGGCTAAGGCGTTCGACTCAAAATCTTTCGTCCAAGGTTTGCATCCCAGTTCGGGCGCGGTGGTATGCACTGTTGATTTCTAACAAGGATGAATCAGCTGTGCAGTGCTTCCCTGTTTCCTTAACAGCAAGCTGAGCCTTGATATCACGTGGTGAATTATCTCGTGAAAAAGTTTCCTACTACAAGCGCCTACTGTTAATTCGGTCAGCCGGTTATGGGCCTGCCCAGTGAAAGTCTCTTTGGCCGCGTTATTCCGAGATAGCACTGACTGGTATCTTATTTTCCACGCAGGTAATAGAATGTATACGCTCGTTTATTTTTGTCACTGTGCATCCAGTGTGTATGATTGCAACGGAGCAGATAACGACAATGCCTGGCGGAAATTTTACAACCCCCAATCGTTCCTTTAAGTAACCATTTGTTCATCTTTAACAGAGTTCACCTACCAACGTTTGGTTTTCCAGTGACGATTACAAAAGAACTAAAATAAGCACGACGGAGCTAAAGCCATGAATAATTTGCTCATCCTGACTACGTCATTTTTTAAATATAACTATTAAGTTTGCTAATGGATGGTCTACCAAGAGTGACATTTTTAGCTATTTACACTTGTGACACTCACCGTATCTCTGGATAGTTTTGCAGCTTAGTGTGATCATCTGACAATTTTTTCTACTTCACTAAGCTCATAATCACCATCCAGTCACCATTTAAGATCGCGGAAGCAGAAATGTACGGCAATCTTTTCAGGTACAATAAATCGTCACCAGTACAAACTTGTCGTTTTACGACTGTTGATAGAATCACGCAAGTACCAAGTGTGACCCGAACACTTGAATCACTGTGATATTCAGTCGGAGTGTTTTCCGCTTATTCTCAACTATCCATTCAATCGGTTATTAACTTTTTAAAGATGGCATATCAGTAATACTCACAATGGTCATTTCAGGCACTGTAGGTTGCTGTCATATGTGCACCATTTTAAATAACGACATTTTTCACGTCACGAACAATCTGAAGAGTTTGACCACTAAAATTTCCTACTACTTAAATACTTTAACCTAATTTCTTTTTCCAACACGCCGTCAGTTTGCTGTTGAATGGACGATAGAGCAAAACAGAACACTACTTACCAGTTGCATTGAACCCGTCTGTAACCATAAGATCAACAACACAGAATAGTCATGGATACACTGAATACACTTCGGAAATGTGATGACTATATCAGGCATAGAAATCTACGATTTTTAAAATCGAAATCATTGATAAACATGAATGCGAAAAATGAAAATGAAGTCTGGTCTGAGATGTTCAGTAAGAAGGCTGTTTCTCTCACGATTTTCGATAATCCTTTTTGTTCTGATGAGTTGTCCCGCAAATATGTAGTAGTTTTTCGCCAGTAAAATTGAGGGGTTAACTTCGATCTTGTAATTCGAGAAAAATTAGGTACCACATCGTTGAAGTTCATATTGCTGGGGAAATTGTTTTTAATAGCAGCACATTGCTCGACACCTGACTGTAAGGAGTTCCGGAAAATCATTTTAAGATGATAATCCCTAAGTTTCACCTAACTATCCTGATCTTATTCCTTACGCGATGGCTTGATAAATCTGTAATTTTACAGTATTTTTGACTCCTGTATCCATCGCACACTTACTTATTCAGGCATAATATGTGGTCTTACACTATTGGGCAAAGTGCCTAGTGACCACCCATATTTTCCAGCATGCGCATATTAGGAATAGTAAGCATTACTATTGCTCATCCTACAGGCCAACTCGACTGGACATTGGGTTCTCCGCCGTTACCCAGTTCTCTCAGTGTCCGAAGACTCCAGTTACTCCAAGGCATTTCTCTCCAAGATTCCTGTTCGAATCCTTTTGATCTGTGCCTTAGTCTACCACCCGTCTCTCATTCTAAACCACCCGCATCAAAGCTACACTCAGTAAACGGATCGTTTGGACGAACGTGGATAGAGAAAACGCAAAAACTGGACCAAAAAATAATGCTCACACTGGACCCAATTACAAACGTGTCTATCGAATGTGGGCTATCACGAGACTGGGTCAAACAGTATTTGTCTGCGGTAAGATTCTACCAATGTTCTTTCACGACTTTGAACCACCACTGATTTTTTACGATGTACACAAAATACAAAATGTTGACTGTTTTCGACATACTCACGTAAAAACTAATCGTACCTGATCCTACGAAATCACTCCGCGAATGACGTGATGTTTGTTAAACAAATAACAATCAGAAATTAAACAGAGCTAATAGTTACGTCAGTTTCTACCGGAACATGCAAAACATTGTTCGGTTATAAGGGAACGTCTCATACCAAGCTGATAACATCAAGTGGATCTGGAAGCATTTCGCTGTCATTTAGAAACCAAATACTAAGGCTGGTACCACATAATTTAGCTAAATATTCATATCAATGATTGGTTAACGCCACCAATTACTCGAAAACAGCTTGGCTAGCGGATAGATTTCACGCCAAATTCAAGCAACTAGATGAAAATGAACAAGACTTGGTTTGTGAGCCACGTTAGACGACCAAAGGATAACAATTGATATGGTTGGCTGTTGTTGTTCGATTAATCTTACGGAACACCTCGATAGGCTTCCATTTGGTTGTAGTTACGAAAGTTGAGTTTCAAACGTATCGTCGACGTTGTTCCACCTGAAAGGTTGTACATTGTTGTCAGTTTCATCCACACATACACATACATCAAAAGACTAAATGTCGACCAGCAAAACTTTAATCCATCATTCCATTTCATTCGGAGCAAGTCGTTTCGAAATGATCACGGCGTGATCGAGAACGAACTCATGCTTCACATGTTGCTGTTTCTTATTAGAATGCACAGTTTATTATGACAGCTTTTGACCTCTTGAAATGTGCCCGATTCAACAGAAATTAATCAGGGTGCTTGGGTACTAATCCGAGATTTAGCAGAACACTTCACATTTTATCGACTTCTTGGAATCGCATCCCCCCAAACTATAATTTCGACCACCACTCATTACACACACACACGCACACAACAGTGGACATATTTTGACTGCTAGAACTGTAATCTATCAATCCCCGTCTCATTTGTAGTAAATCGTATATAATGTTGTGTTGGCGTGATTACGAATAACTGAAAACGGGCTTGTTCGTCACTGTGTTGTTTCTCACTGTGCTCTGTGCGATTATGCAGAAATAACTTCTAATTTGCAAATTTAATGTTACTTCGCTTTTTGGTCCCATACGTTCACTATGGTTGACAAACACTTGTTTTTTCACAGGTTTTCCCGTTTTCTAAAAGCCAACCATGCTTTAGACATATCTGTTATTGCTGTCTCGATAAGCTCACTAATCACAAACATTCAGTATCAGATGGTTCCAAAACAGTCAGAAGATTTTCAGCATGGTCCTTCTCGCGTATACAAGCCGGACGCTGGACGGTTGGTTTATGATGACTCAAAAAAGCTATAACGTGTATGCATAGAATGTAATTGCCAATTTGAACTGCTGTGCGTCGATTAATCTGGGAGAATTAAAGTTTTGTGAGACAGTCTAGAAGTGTACGTGAACCTATTACTTTCAGATTGTCTTCCTTTCTTCAAACCGGTTCTTGATATGATAAATGAATTGTTGTATTCTCAGTGAAAGGTTTCAGGTGAAACGTGCTTCTGTGCAAGCAAAGTTAAGTTAATTTTGGAATCACCGTTGATAAATACGTTAGTATGTATCACACAGAGTTTGTAGTAGTTACTTGTTGATTAGCAAAGCACATTAAAAAACCACTAGATGCAGTCATGTATTTTATATGCTGCAGACCAGTTGTCCAAATAAACAGTGCTCCTTTCTCGCGCAGATTTAAGCGCATCACCTTTGTTCTTTTGAAATAAGTGATAATCTCGGTTCGAATTCTCTCACCTTCAATTACTGTCTCCACTTGGCAGTCTTCTGTTGACCGTAGCTCGTGCAAGATGTTAAGTTGCACTATTGTTTCATCAATAAGGCGAGCAAAAAGATGGACAAAGAAAGAAATCTGAAATAGATTGCGTCAAAATGTGTCGTAAACACTCGAGAAATATCTGGCGTCATACTTCTGCACGTACATACAGCGTTGGTCACTTAATTATTAACTGTAAAATCCATTATTAATGCTATTCCTTGCTGATTCAAGCTAAAAATATTCGATCTGGGAATCGAATCCATATTTATAGACATGACACATCTACAAAGCCGTAATTTAGTTAACGTTTAATAGATAATGCAACCCGGCCACAATTCTGCAGTAATTAAAACGAATTCTTTGTCTCCCGTTTTGTAGATGAAATCACACAAACGACTAATACTGGTGACGAACACTGGTTGGCTATGGACCCGGAAACTTTTACACTCCTTGACCGGTCTAATCATGGTAAGATTGGAAAATATTTCATCAAAACATTACGCTAAATATCACAGGCATTTATCAGCAGCTTTGAACGTGTCATTCTGACAGTCAGTATGCAGAAGTCTCTGTCACAACGAGACTACCCCTTGACGTGGTGTGACGGCTTGCGTGCCTCCATGATCCAACGAGCTATGCACGATGGCTTATCTCAAGCCGAA
>LUCM01000156.1:31548-59187 GCA_008360955.1 Fasciolopsis buskii
TGGAATGAGAAAATGTACAGCGAACTTAGGTAAAGTAGGTGTCTCACGCCTTTGTGGTTGGGGTCCGAAAGACTCGTCGACTTGCTGGCTGGAGACACTGAAGGATATGGCAGTGAGCCGTGAACAGTGGCGATCGTGCTGTCATTTTCTATCAAATCAGAATGATTGAAAACACGTGCGTTTGTACAGTTAGACTGTTTTGTGTGTTGGCTGCGACAGCATCTTATCTTTTGCCGCCTGTGTAGGTCCACTCCCTGTTCCCGTTGGATATTCACTCTTTTTATATAAACGTGTAACTCTGGGGAAAGGCAGCAGTCAGTGAGGCTTGCCTTGCTGTTTAACGCTGAACGATGATGCAGAAGTCCATACCGATGTAGGAGGGAGATATAAATCATTAAAAATGTTTTTCCGGCACGCGTTCGTTGTGGTTGCTTCTATCGCGTCACCAATTTTTTAAGTCGCACGATTCACGAATCTTTTCTGTGTTCAACGTGATAGTTGTGATTAGGAATCATTCCCTTGTATCGTTATGTTAGTCAAATCCACTTCAAGCGGTTATCCCACTTGCACCATATTTTCACTTCATTGTTTGCTTGAAAATCTAATGCCAACACAATTTCTCGGCGTGCACGGCACACAGTCTAAACAAAACCATGATTAAATTAGCCCCTCAAAAGATGGCAGATTCGTATGTCATATTGATCTCAGCAACTGGTGGGCACGTCACATTTGTCTAATGACATGAACATTTCGTTTCATTCAAACTGCTCGTGGGCATTATCCTTCAGCGATTACCTAGTACTTGCAAAAGTGTGTGTGTGTGATAGCCAAGCCGGTTTCCCTCCTGCGCGGGGTAGTACTGATCGCATTTCCAAATAGCGACACATTTTAGAACAAAGGCACATGTTCCGTAAATATACGATTTCTATCTTTCTTGATGTGAAGCCGGCGTTCGACTCAGTTGACGTGGGATTCTGTGGTGGTGCCTCTCACTAAATGGTATGCCAGAGAAAATTATTCCACTTATTCAATCTCCAAATGCGTACACTCCTGGATGAGTTAGACAGATTTAGTTAATTGAGTTGTTATATCCCATCGGATGACCGTGTGCCGTAGGAAGTGTCTTCACACATGCAGGAGACCCGACTGGTGATTGCTAATTTGATGTATCTGTAGGGTTCTTGTGAAATCTGATAATCGACCAAAGGTCAAGTAAAGACGGTAGCAGTGAGGTCGTTTGTGCTCTCCGGTTCCGAAACATGGGCTTTGATAGCAGAAGTCATTCGATGTTTGAACGTCGTTTTCTTCGTGGTATTGATAGCATATGGTGGGAGAAGTTTGTGAGTAACGCAAGAGTTAGTCCTAAGATCCTGAGTACTCGGGTGAAACCTTTGGAAACGTCACGGAATCAGAACAGGTTGGGGTGCTTGGGACATGTTTTGCGCATGGCCACGGAACGCTTGCCTTGTGGTGCGCTATTTTTCGAGGCTTTTGTGACTGTCAGGTGACTCGAGGTGGCCGTTCGGTGTCATTAGAAAAGAGTATGGATACCGTAACCAGTGAACTGGCTCGCATATGTGTAGTTGGTGTACTAGGTTGGAGTCAACGAGATCTTCCGAAACAATGGTTGGCGATAATAGATGATACGGCTGAGTGGAGCAGTCAGCGGCGTTCTTGCATTCGAAACGTTTCTTCTTGTTTATAGTCGTCCGACTTTCTATTGTGCAGTCGATGTTTCATTATTCGCCGTTCTTTTTTTGTTTGAGCAAACTGTGTTGCGAGTTAGCAACGCCAACCAGGGCACGTTGGTGCTAGGTCAACTGTTGGTCAAAGTGAGGCTGAAACTGTGACAAAAACAAACTCATTTTCTAAGGAGCAGTAATATTGAAGTGTCTCTTTTTGACCTTGTCCTGGTGTGATTATAATAGGCAAAGTTGGCTCTTGCTGAACTTACTCATATTCACAATAAACTTCGCAAACGCAGCGTGAAGAGTTGATCCATTCATGTGAGATGTGTAGATTCTGGTTTTGTCTGATGAACTTAGCAACTTTTCTCTCATGAGGTCCCAGGGTTGGCGGACTTCTCGTCAAGTATGGCAAAACAGGCGAAAATCAACCCATTGGTAATGGTCCCGGATTCCTAACCTTTGTTTTCCTTCGGAAATGATGTACTGACTTCATTTGAGAATTTGATCACTTTTATGAACATCAACTCCATAAAGCGGTACCTTCTCGAGTTCTCATGGGATATAGGATGGCATTTTGCTTTGATGAATTTTCTGAGCTTAAAACTTGAAATAAATCGATTTGCATGCTTTGTAAGGCTCTTAAATAAGCAGAAAATTAAATACCTTTCCACTGTCTAGTCACGGTTTCTGTTCTCAAACTTTGATGGTTAGCCAACTGTGGACTGCATATTGACCTAAAGTTTTTTTTAAGTTGGAGCATTAAACCTAGGAGGAGTCCAACAATGGGAATTGACTGAATAAAAATAGGGTGATTCTCCATACCAAGTAGCATCTTGGTTTAGTAACCTATTCATTCGCCAATTTCATCAAATCTCTTTCGCCAAGTAACTGGTAACATTATACGATGATATCCGACAAATATCGGCACCATTAGTACATTAGTTGTTTCCAGTCGCTTTGTAATTCAATAAACAGTTATACCGAACAAAGTCCATTGTTGTATCCTGAGGCTTAATGAGTCAAAAGAAATTAGAACATGTGCAATGTGACTTACATATTCCTGATTATTGCTATAACTTGCCAGATAGGTTTTCTTTATATTTTCCTTAGATTGATAAGCGGGGTGAGTGAGTTAAACTACTTTTACACCGCACTAACTAGAGCTGAATTAGCTGATCAACACGTTGTACAGAACATCTCTAATCCTAGTATGCGATCTTGTTGGTGTTGCGTTCTTTATTTAGTGGTTTCCCTATCGTACAGCGAGTGGTGGGTCTATAAAGCATCGAAGCGCACAAACGTCTTGTCTTTAAGCTGACTCACTGCATTCGTTGTGTCTTATATCCTGACGAATATTCGTGCCTATCCATTCCCCTATTTTATTTCACTCCTACCCCAGCCGTTTGGGAAACTTTCCAACACTCCAACCTGAAGAACTATGCTTGTTTCTAGCGTAGTGCCTTCGAATAAAAACAAACGTCTGAAAAATTGCTTCATAGTCCGTGACAAAAAATAAAACTGAGACCTCTAAATTTGGTGTTAATTTAAGACGTAGGTTACAATTCACGTTCATCCTCTAAAGATTGCCACGATCGATGACAGTTGGTGATGCTTATTTACGTCTACATGTTCTTCGTGTCCACGAGCATGTAGTATCTCATCCCAAATCCCATTTATTTTATGTTCAACCAAGACCGCTAATTCCTTGCTTTGTCACAACTACGTCGCAATACACCGAGTAAAGTCGATTTTCGGCCGTACTTGGTTGAATAAAATTATTGCAAATCTAAAATCTCTCAGCCTCGATTCTTACCTACGCAAAAAACAGAGTTCGTTTTCGTTAGTATTCTTTTTTCTTCCGTTTGGTTGGTTCTTAACCCGCTTTTAAAATTCACGCCACACTGGCGGTTCGCTTGCTCCTTTCCAAAGGAGCCTGGTGAGGGAGTCTACCATTGTTTCTTGCTAGATGACATGAAGTAACCAAGACAATTTGGTTGAAATAATTCCCGGAGGGCTTTCCGTCTTAGTCGTCGTGTGCACTCATTAGTTTCTGATAAAAGGGCTAATTACGACTGGGATTTGTTTTTTTATTTACTGTATTTACCATTTAGATACGTTACGTTCAGTCGCTTACTGGTGCCCTAATTAATTCGGTAGATCATTAGTAGTTCATAGTGGACGACAGACGCTAATCTTTCGATGTAAAGCTACCTGTGAAAACAAACCGGTAAAATCGTGGCCCAGAGACCGTAACTTTTTGAGATACGATTATAAATGTGAATTTATGTAAGAGTTTACACGGAATTCGATGGCCTTCTATATGGAGGCATAGAAAGAGTTGGTTTCCGTCTTTCCCATTGATTCACAGTTTAATCCGAAGCGATTAGATCTTATCAAACATGAGTGCGTTCAATAATTTTAGAAACTGACGGTTCTTTTAGCATTTACTGATTGCCAGGCAATCCGTTGAATTTCCAATTAAATTGAAAACAAAGGATAGGTTCAAACAGATCTTGTCCCACTGATCACAGTGCGGTATAAAGGGACGATCAGCTAAATGGTGTCTCCACTTTGAAGCTCATTGTCAGGTCGTCGCCATGCGTAAGGTGTGCCAATACCTTGCGCCCTTGATATTGAATGGAAATTCTTGGAAACGTTTGCTAAGAAGCGAAATCAAACCTTAAACCTGTCCATCCGGAGAACTTGAGCAGGCAGAGAAATAATACACATGAAGACTGCTTAGCAAAATTAAGGCAGATCCGTTGTTGCGACGTAATTTACCGTAGGTCACCATCCCACTTACAACTAGTTGTCGGGCTCTCTTGTCGTGAATTTAACAGCGGAGTCCGTCTTTTTTTAACTAAGTGTGCTTTTTGTTGATCATATTTATAAAATTGTGAACTTGTGTTCTTCGATTGTTTGTTGGATCTGCCAGTAGGGGGATGCTGACTTGGAATATTTGCAATACTACCATGCTACTCGGAATCGTTTTGCTAAAAGTAACCTAACAGCTTAAAAACCGATTCCGTCCGTACCAAACAGACATCGTGTGAGAAATGGCGAAACGGACGCTGGATACTGACGGTCATCTCCCACCCAAAACAATCACTGCCTGCAATGACCGAGAAGGATTTTCCATGTGCATTCTCAGGATTTATCTATCCGTGCACTTTGTTCACGCACCAGGAGAAGCTATACCGATTACATAGACATACGTAGAATAGGTAAAAAGTGTTTGAGCTCTGTATTAACTGCGAATTCGTTCATCTGTGTGATGAATGCGAGAATCGTGGTAAAAGCAAACACAGTTGATAATGCTTTCACATCAGCATTTTGTATATCGACCAAGGACAGTTACAGCAGCACCTATTGTTCTTGGCATCCCACTCCCTGGTCGAAGAACGAATTTTACTGGTATCACCAACCAAGTTTTTACCTAGAGAGGTTTCGAACCCTAGATTTTGTATGATTCTCCATCAACATAATCTTTTTTCAAACACTTCCATATTTTTTTGACTTGTCTCAAACTCAAGAAAAAAACGCAGCCATGTAAATTGACCGGTCTTTGCGGCTTCACTATAAACCTGGAAATCTCGTGGTTTCAAGGAGAGTCAATGGCTACTTTGAAGTAGAAAACTACATTCATCAATGCAGATTGTCAACAGGCGCTTCTTTAGTATCTTTACGGATTTTTTGCTGATAAATGTTTTATTCAAAATCAACATCTAACTTCCGTAGACAACGCATTTCAACATCCCGAAATGATAGCCTAATGAGAACTATCGATGTGTAAAATCTGTCGATGGTATAGTGTTAGCCCAATCGACTTATAGACTGACTGGCCTCATAATACTCGGTGAAGATTCTAATTCTCATTCCGGGCACTATGACGACGGTCTGAAAAGCGCACCTAACTAAAGGCAGTAGCGCTAAAGGAAACGACTTCCACTACAATCTCATTTGAATCGCTAGGAGCGCGAATGAATGATAAGCCCATTTAACAATCACATAGTGATTCGTGGGAGGATTTACGCCAGTCAGGCTAGGCTAATCTTCAGAAAGGGAACATAAGGTCCGAAAGTATTGGTTTTTTCTTCTCTGTAGTATATTTCGCACACAGATGGATGAACAAAATTTGCCCAGAAGCACACGACCGATTCCGCGATTATTGCAACTCCTCAGGCATTCTTCTGCCCAATTATCCCTATACTAGTGCGGTCCTTTCTTAGTTCCTCACTAGAATCTTATCCGTATGCGAAAAATACGACTGAGAAGTGAAACGACCTCAACTTTGAAGTAACATTTGTTGACACGCCTAAATTTTGTGTAAAGTCTGCAGGATCAGTGCAAATATTAGGATATACCAAATGTAACGTTATATATATATATATATATTTATATTTGCCACTTGACTGCATAATTTCTCAGAATTTGAAAGTGCATCGCACTTCGTTGGCTATAGGTGAACATGTGCCTTAGCCACCAGAAGGCTCTCACGTTGTACGCAAGTCGATCTTTGGCTAATGGTTTTATGACCGTTTCCCAGCATATTCTGATTTGAACGACTTCAGTTACATTCCAAAAATTCGGGTTTTTTGGTAAAGCGTAACTGTTGCTTACTTTCAACAAATTAGGGGAAAGAATTCACAACCAGCACCTTACAAGCCCAAAGAGGTTAATCGTTGATCTGCCACTGACGACTGTGCGAATTAGTTTGTCTTGTGTCATCACGTTTGCGTCCGAGCCAGTGCTTTTTTGCAAAAATTGCTAAGATCACGCAGTGGGTTTTATATCACATGCAGATCAGGGGAAGTAAAAATAAACTTTACGACATGAAGTGAAAACCTTTTTCATCCAATCAGGAATTATTGTCAGTTTCTCTGAAAAGATTCATTCAGGTCCCATTAAATTCATTGCACAGGCTAATTTGATTTTATTTTCGCTCTCAGTGTCGTGACGTGAACAATTTATTTCCTGTGTGCCTCGGTTATCTAAGCACTCGGGTTTCGGTAGATTCGAAAACATTAACTCGTTTAATGGATAAAATCAATCAACGATGATGGCATCATTCTCAACGTCACTTGTCTTTTCATTTAGTGAGGAATAATCTGGTCAGGTGACTTTCAAAGCAATGAATCAACTGTATCATATCACGAGAAATAAGTTCATTTTGTCACATGAGATGCGTGTAAATCGATAGAAAGGCAGTACGCACCCAGTGCGCCATGAATCTACCGCGCATTTTTTCTCTACAACGCTGGCGGTATCAGATCCAGTCAAGCTTTGGTGCCTAGTACTGTGGACAGCTGTTAGACGAGCTGGACTGTAGACAGAATATGGGTGAAGTGGCTTTTATTCGCTAGCTTAACCTCATTCGTACATCCACAGGTTTATCCAATGCAGTGGGTATAATTTGGATTAATCATTCACAGGGGTATCATTCTTCAGATGCTTACTTTACATGGGCTTTAATTGGGTAATAATTGACTTATTCGGAGCATATACTTATTTCTCACTAAGCAGCTTCTCTGTCAATTTCTCGAAAAGATGCCAATAGCTAAGCTGGTTCTTTTCGTTATGCGTTTGTAGTAGGCGAATGTCTTTTATGTAATAACTTTTGCAAAACCTATAGGAAACATTTACGCAGAGGTGATTTTCTCTAAACCGAGACATTTTAATCCGCAAGTCACAGTAACATTCGGATCGCTTATATGCTGTGAACAAAGCAAAAACGTCTTTTGATTTCGATGTGAACATCTCCAGAGCAACTGTGCTTGTTTTTGATAATTGCTTCTTCCGTCTAATATAGTTATACATATTATATATATAGCAAATAAGTACACATTTCATAGGAATATCGTCGACTGCAAAGAAAAGTTGATCTATGGTGGTCCGAATAAAGTGAGATTAATTATTCCTTTGCTGGTGCCAAGTCAATTGCTCAGATCAAATTGATCCATTCCCAATGGCACCATCAGTTCATGCGTGGATCGGTCCAGCGGCAGCATTTGTGGCGGTTTTCTTGTTATACATTGCTCCATGGAAGAAACATTCTTTTACAGCTTAACACCAGAAGGTAGCTGACTTCGTCTGACAAGTTCGAATACACACTTTGCCAGACTGGTGATATTAAAATTCATGAAATTCAAATTTGACCGATGAATGTTCAGAGCGCGAAATTCTCTTTAATCATTTTCATATTTGGCTTTCCTGTCTGTTTGTATTCGCGTTAGGAACTCCTGTTGGCACATTTAAAGCATTATTTTACACCGACTGGCTCAATCGATAAATACAAGCAAACTCTATTTTAGTTCCAGAAGCGACCTCACTAACTTTTCTCCCCACATGCACATGATTAATAAGAATAGTGTTCCCGTGCGAAAAAAGTAGTTATTTCATGTTATTCCATAGCATAGATTTAACATCCACTTGAAAGATGTAAAAGATATTTCTTCAGAAGTGATAGAAACTTCCCCCTAGGAAATATTTACTCATCAATTTTAAAAGCAACTGAGGAGACTGACTACCTGAACAGAATACTTTTGTAAGCAAAATATCCTGAACAGATAGTGCTGATGGGTTATATTTCTCCATTTTTTTGACGTTGATTATCAGATTTCTCCGGCGAATGCGACTGGTACAAACTGGTGTTTTCCGTTATTAGCTCTTTGTGGGTGTTGTTCCATTATTCGGCTTTTTGGTGGATTATTCTTGATTAAATTGAATCAATTCTTTTATATTTGCACAAATAAACATATCTATATATAGCTTGAGTAGTGTCCTTATTTGTGACTTGTATTTATGAATTATCTCAAGATTTTCAGTGATCAACTGCATATCACAGTGAATTGCGCAAACCGTCCTACCGAGGTTAATTAATTCTCTCTGCGTAATTGGACGAACTCATTAATCACATTGACTACGTTGAACCTCATTGGATGAATGGGTTTTCAATTTTAAGTGGCTGTTGACGACGTCAAGAAAAGCCTAGCATTTTTTCACTTATGGTAGATTATTTAAAAACTAACCCGTTTGGGCCAAAGTAGAGCACTTCTGCAAATTAGTTACGCGTCATCACTCACGCGTTTCCACCAGTTTCGCAGATTGAAGCGTGCAAGAGCGGTAAAAGGAATAAATTCTGAATATCAGATGTGGGCAGGGTCTTGAACATGTTTGACAAATCAAACGACCTATTTTTAGGTTTTACCAACCTGAAGAAGTGCGTGTATCTCTTGAAATCTGTCATACCAAAACTGGCTGATTGATTCCAACTGTGTCCACTTACGGAATAATCGGCATGACTGATTTTCAGCTAACTGCAAACAATGTTCAGTACCAACCGAATTTAATGCGTGGACCTACGGACAATAAACCATTGATGCGATAATTACTATACGCATATATAATCGGCGAATTTGCCAACAGAGTTGACTATGGGGACAGTCCAGCCTGAACCGTGTATAAATTCAAAGCCGAAGTAGACATTCCATACAATTTGAGGTGTTTTCTTCTCGAGGGACTATGTGTTCCATCCTCCGAGGTCCAAGAAATAATTTGTTCTAGTAGTAGAGACAATACTTTCACTTCAGCTGTTTTCTAACTGTAGTTGTGTCCCTTTGTAAATCGAAACATCCGATAAAACTTCTGAACGTCAATCATCTGGATGGAAACTAGCGCATTTCGTACACTTTTCCGCTACTCTGTTTTGCAGACCGAAATCCACCCAACAGAAAAAAGTGTCAAGCGTTATACCCTTACACAATATAGCGCATTGTCGGGGCGCGATGCTTTCAATCTAGAGGAGTGGTTGTGCAGAAAAAGTAAGTTCCGGAACCCGCTCCAACCCGGTCTTAACTTACATTTCTTTCCTAATGACAATTTCCACCGCTGACAAAATTTCCTCACCTGCATCAGCGTTTACCAACCAACATCAGATCGCTTAACGGAAGTTGCTCGAAACCGAATTCTCGGGAGTGTGAACTGTGTTGGTAGTAGATAACTAGTATCAGGTTATTCTCAAAAAGGTTACTTATATTCCATAAATTGTGCTGCTGTTCTCCTTTGGCTTTCGTTCAATTTTGTTAGTCGTATCGCTGGCGCTCGTGAAACTTTTGTCACCACTTTACGGATGTCATTTACTGTACTAATTAAACGACGAAAACTTTCATCTGATGGCACTATTTTGACCTTCAGTCAGTTCATTTCTTGATGAATATAGAAGTCCTCATACACTGGTCAGTCGCGGTCAAACGAATTCAGATCTCAGTGAAACAAAGTTCATTTTTATTTTCAACGGCAAAATTTTACTTTGGTGGTATTTCTCTCTCGAGATCATTTGTTCACGATGAGACCGGCAAGTAGCCTCGACATCGTTAGCGCAACTCAACAGAAATGGATAGCGAACTTGTTTATTCATAGGCATTTTTATCATCTTCGAAGAACTAAAGTGGTTGTGGTCATGTTTTCACAAGTCAGCAAAACACACTGTACCGCGTATTTGACACACCATCTAGCCGATAAACTCTTAAGTGATTCAAAATGCACGTTTTTTCTACAGAACCAAAATTGTTTTTAAATCTTCGCATCCCGATTTCTGTGAAGTGGGGATAGAATGCCAAGTGCCGCGGTTTCTCCACGTTGCCGTCAAATAGGATTTTCTTCACCCCCGGGCTGATCGCCGTTTGTACGTAACATCTGCATTGCACATCCAGTTTCGTTTGTGTAAGCACAGCCGACCTATTGAAGCAACCTATGTCAATCATCTTTTTGCCACCATCGGCAGTAGCACGTTCATTTGACTGAGAAATTGTACTTTGTGTACAGTTCATGCGTACCACCCTAGCTTGTTGTATGAATGAACGACATCTCGTAAAGAACGGAATTTCTATTCGTTTTTCAAAATCAACGCAATGACGCCTGTTTCTCTTCATGACACCATCACTTAGCAGTGAACTCAGCTATAAAATATCAGCACAAAAAAGAAATACAAGCGTTTTTAATCGATATTTGATAGTCAAACTAATTGTGCTACAATCGTTTTCACCACTGAAGAAATATTTTGACTTTTGGCTCATCTTACACGACAAAACGCATAAAAAACAAATGTTCAAATTTCTACATGTGTTAATCAGGAGTGATACGCAGCCAAAACAATCTTTTATAACTTGTTTCTCATAAAGCGTGTTATCACAGGTTAAACTCTGCGATTATTTCAACAAAAGGACGTTCCCCGTTTGACATCTGACAAAATTCTCTATGACACACCAAAATGGCGCAATTACAAAAGTGAACTAGATACCACTGTTAGGTAGGAACAAATTTAGCATATTTAACTATTGTTTGTTTTTCTTTCAGTTGCAGTTACACAGGCATATTTAATTTATGTTGAAACGTCAAATATGAACTAGCAACCAAGAAGGATGCAAACGCAGTTGATCCTAGCTTCGATTGGTTTGACGCCAAACATTGCGGTTGGTGCGGAACCTATTTTTTTATATCTCAATCGATGGACATCGGGAAGAAGGGCCTTTCCGGCACTGAATTGTGAAACCTGAAGCACGAGCTACATAAGTATTAATTAAACAATGTGGTTCTTCAAACTGTGTTGGCGGTGCCGCCTTTTAAAAAAACATTATTTACCAATCAACCCACCGGTCTACGTCTGGACCATGGAGGACCCTTCGTAATGAATCAGCGCTCTTGGAAGTCGGCTCTCATATTCCTGCTTCTAAATTCCCGATATCTGATCGAATGTTGTAAACAAGCTGAGTAACTGCTACCACGACACGGATGGAAAAACACTAATCGTCGTAGTTGCCTTCTACACGTGACATCCACGGTTCTTCCAGTCAAGAAGTTTGTGACTGCAATTTGGTCCCTGGTTAATAAACAGGCGGATATTGCATCAATACCAAAGTTATTGAATTAGCATGATAACGAGACAACGCACCTCTGAACGGGGTAGCAGATTTCCAGATTGTTTGGCAGGAATCAGTCTAATTCTGTCCTGTTGCTGTTTCGTCTTTCAATAATTTGATTACTTGGTAACGTAAATTTAAGTCGAACTCATTTATCTCCTAGTATCGTAGACCAAACCCTTTTCTTTACCTGGAACCGGGGGTTTACCCAGTACCACCGAAGATGCCAAAGTCATCGTCCAGTAATTCACTGTTCAAAGCCAATGCAGAAACTACCTGGTTGGTAAGTTAAGAGCAAGAAGGACTGGATCGCGGAGCGGTAGGCGCGCATGAACATGTGGTTGTGATTTGCGAACCGGCTGTACCAGCTTGTGGAAATATTGTCTGTTTAGTTATACACGAGTTACTTTTGCCCTTTTTAAACGCCATACTTTTAAAGTTTTAATCAGCTCTCTTCAAAAAGTAGTGCAACGCAAGACCAGTGAAGCGACTCCAATAAATAGAAAACTGCTTCACGTGGAAATGTGTTATTCTGAGTGAAACCACGTTTCATAATTACTGGCAAAAGTTTTATTTTATGAAATAGGTTTTGTCATTTTCCCCGTGCATGAAAACTATGCGGGCCTGTTTCTGTTGTAATCAAACTAGGCAGTTATCCATCAGCCAATTTGGATCCACTAGAAACTAGCGGTTGTGAACCAGCTTTCATTCTGAAGTCCGTTAGAATTACGGGAAGCAACCCTTGCCTCAATCGCTATCTGTTCCGTTACTTGTCAAACCTATTTTAGATAAACTAAGAAGATTACAGATTGCAGTTTGATTTCAAACGTGAATGAAAATAAAATGTTTATAGCCATCATCTTCCTCTTACTTTTTGCCGTAGACATTCTTTGTGCAATATCAAAACAAAGTCAGCTGTACATATGTGAAAAGGGTCTACATATTCACAATCTTATCGAGTTGATCAGTTCACGGTCGATACCACATCGTATATGCTTTTGTCTAAAGCTATCAAGTATCAAATGAGTAATAATTTTTTCTACACTCAATTTGTCACATACCCGATAGGACTGTCTTCGGAAATGGTTTGTTGTGAGAAGAGGTAAAATGTTCGTCTGATTATTCTCAACAGTACTTTGTGTCGAGACAAATCTGAAATTGAGCACTCTTCAGAAATATCCTTAGTAAAACCGTTGGAATTATTCTTATTACGAATTGTCTTCAGCCACGGATAACCATTCTCATAAAAGACTAAAAAACTTGTATTTTCAAATAACAGCTACAGGTTACCTGTTGTGTTTATCAGATTGCTTTTGTGTGTGAGTTTGTGCTATAGCATGTGACGTAAACCACGAGTTGTTTGTACGTTTGTTCTCAGTATTGTTGATGGTCGTAGTCGCTAAAATTCACCAAGAAGCTAACACTGTCAACGTGTTTACTCCTGCATGACACCAATCTCCTTCAGATATATATGACCTATACCTTGCCGATTCAGATAATGCAAACTGAATGAAAGTTGGGTTTTTCTTCTCCGCAGTACGATTCGCATACGGATGGATGAATAAAATTTTCTCGTAAGCACATGACCGGTTTCGCGGTTATTACCGCTCTTCACGTATGCGTATTTTTCTGTCTAACCAGCCCTACACTAGTAGGCTCTTTCCTTAGTTTCTCCCTGGAATCCCATTTAAATCGTTAGGAGAGTGATAAGTTCATTTAAGAAGGTTGTCCTCGCCTGACTGACGAAAATCCCCCGAAGAATCACCATGTGATTCTTAAATGGCCTTGCTATCCATTCACGCTCCTGCCGATTCAAATGAGATTCTAGTGAGAACGAAAGTTGTTTGCTATCAGTTCGAAATGCGAACAATGCTTCGGCTTTGGAAATGAATCTTGGAGTATTTCTGTCTTTATTTCAATCTACACTGTTTGCTCCACTTAATGAAGTGATTCTTCTTTTAATGCTCAGTTTTTACTTCTAATAGGGCACATTTTAGGATTCGGCTTTCTTTGACTTTCAGCACTAAAAATGCAAACTGTCGGACGGCGCTGAGGGAACGTTGAGAAACCAGTACAAAATTAACCACTGTGCTAAATCCTTGTATACAAAATGGAGTCCAGTCATGCATTGGCATTTTTTAGTTGACAGGAACGATAGACAAACCATTGTTGCGTGTCATATTCCAACACTGCCTCTAAAAATTTATTCTCTGGACGGCACAACGACAATCAGAAGTTTAGCGATCATCAGAAACTTCAAAGAATGTCAATGAGGAAAATCTACCCACATGTAAACAATCGGGCTGGACAATAAACAATTAAATTCGTGTGCATGTTAACTCCGGATGATTTGGAACTACGAGCAAAGCTTGTTAAGGAGCACATTTAGTTTGAATGAACTGCCGAACTAGGAGTGAACGAAATTAGAAAGGTCGTTCTGTATGTATTTACACGCTCGAAACGATAACGTCCATAATATTTTAGAGGCAACTAGTTTAGCACTACGAAGCAAAGGTGCCCGCTGACTGACAATCCAGAGCAAATTGAAAAATAGAAGTAGAATGACGACGGGAGAATGATGGAAATGTGATGAGAAAAAACCATTCCTTTTGCATCTCACATCGAGTCATTAAGATCAGTATGGCCATGTCACAACCACCTGTCGCACCCCATTATTCAAACACTACTTTGTGAAATCATTTTAAACATTGATTTACCGCTTTTCTCATCATCCTCGTCGACGTTCGTTTCGTCATACATCATACAATTATCACACTGTGCTATAAATTTTGTCTTCGTGCATTTGATTTGATCATTTCTGTCTTAATCTGTTGAACGTCTAAAATGATCTTTGCAGTTCTTTTCGCCGGAAAGCGTCAGATGACTGCTGTCACGTGAACCATCATTTGATTTTTTGCACGACTGCCAGACTTGTGCCGCATATGAAAATGAAAAAGAACAGTGCCATAGTTTTTTTAATAAAAGTTCACTTCGTTCGTGTTTATATTTTTCTGTCTATCTATAATTCAAACCCGGGGGGCCAAAGCCAACTAGTGATAGAAATCGGTAGTGTATCTCGTAAACCATGGTATTATATGTTCTGCCCGGTAGCAAAAACAACAAAAAATACGACCTGTAAAATTATTCTTTATTCCGCTGCCCTATTCTCATTCGGACTGGTTAGCTTTGGAGTAAATGTTCATAGCCAAATATGAATATTTTATTATCCCAGCAGCAGTGCCTCTGTGAAAAACCTTATACTCCGGGTCGCTTAATGTCACGGAGTTGTCGGAAGTCAGTACATCGATAGCCAACAGCAGTGAACCTGTTGCGTCAGGCGCAAGTGTATAACAGCGTTTTACTGATATAGGCTTCCATAACGTGAAGGAGACTTTGATGGTCACGGATGCTTTACCAACTTTTACTTCCTCTTGCAACTAGCACCTTACAAGTTTCCAAGATTATCATGCATTTATTATTGCTATTACATGTGAAACAACTTAAGGAAAACGTTGGAACGTACGGAATGCGTTGAAGCACTAAATCTCTTGGGTAAACAATGTTTTCCCATTTAACGAAATACTGAATGTTGACTCGAATGTATTCCATGGAACCGTGTTGACATGAGTACCCCGTGGACGAACCAATACACGTTTTTGTTTCGGACGCTTTTCATCATCCATGTTCACGTGGGTTCTTTCACAAAAGGTTTTTCTATAAAGTCAACATCAGAAGATATCCGTCCCACTAAAAATCTGGCTTTTATCCATTCCACTCATTTATTATTCACAATCTCCTGCTTCCTTATCTCCATATTCTTTGAGAGACCAACCACCTACTATCAATAAGACTTTAAAACTCCTGTAATATGCAGGCGAACCGGAAATGAACCGCCGATTTTTCGCCTGCCGAGCAGATGGTCCACCTCTGAGCTAGCGTGGACAAGGCTCTCGAACACGAATTACATGAGTGAACACCCAGTGTTCCGCGAACCACGGTTGCGCAAAACCAAAGGCAAGCCATTTCAAAATCCATTACGCGGTCCATCCTCCCAGACCAATCGACTCAAGGATTTCCCGTAATTTTCATATTTTTATTGGATTCAGGATAGACCTCGTCCAACCAACAGCACACATGTCCCCCTTGGTATCTATTAAACGTGCAGTTGGAAAATTTGCCAAAATGTAGCATACAGCAAGACAGCAATCTCCGTCAGTTCGCTGATGTTACCTCTACTGGTGATGAAACGTTAGCGATCTAAACCCCGAGCTCAGCGATCAGAACTCCGTTTAACCCAACGACCTGAGCTACTACCAGCACAAATTTTCAAACCTTTCAGACTTAGATTTATTGCAGAAAATGTTGGTCGTAATATTCACTAGAGAACGGGTTCACGTTTCAGTCACGTCTGTCTTGATTGTGCAACTCTGAGGCTTATCCGTTGGTGGCGTTTGGTGGCTTGATTGACATCAACCAAAAAAGCTTTGTGATCCGTGGCTGGTAGAAAACTTTCGCTTCCAGTTGTTGTATGACGTTTTTTTTCGGGTCTCCTGACTGCACTAGTTTTGTTTTTGCTTGGCGTCTGTTATTAATGTGCTGACGTCTTCTTTGGTGATGTTATTCTCAAACGGTGAAACATTATTGCACGTTACGGAATGAATATGACTAATGCTTCAGTTGCACAAAGTAAGACGTAAAATAATGTCCATGTTATGTTTCTTGCACTTTGATCTTTTCGAACCATTATAAAAGTGCATGAATTATGAATTCACTTTTCATTAACGCCACTCGTCAACCGTTAATCACTGGTTGCCTAGTGTTAGCATTCATATTGATGACGTAAGTGCTCAGAAGGTTATTCTTGATTGATGGAAGATAAGATTTTGACAAATAATTTTCATCAATATTGGGTGAATTCAACACCTAGGCATGACCCCAATGATTCAAAACAGACCGTAGTGTCAAACTTAACTTAGCCGTTTTCGGATACAGAAATTACTGAAAAGGGGGTATAAGATAGGCATACCTCAAGGCAACGATAATCACGAAACTGGTCACCTTTTTTACGCGCAACCTTTTTTGGCCATCCAGAACCTGATGTTTTCAAATCTTCTAACTCTAGATGCGTTCAGCTTGATTTCACTAGAGCCCCATCAAATCAGGTGCGAGAGAGTTTTGCGCAGACTTATCGTCCTAGAAACGTCCATAAATCATCTATAGGTTTACCTGTGACAACCACAGAATGGTGCATCATTTTTGGCGGATGAATAAATTCCAGGATTATATTTTGGCCGAAGTCTGAACATTATTTGATTAGTTGCTTAACAAACGCAAGTAGGAATGGATCAAGAGAGACGTGAAAAAAATGAACCGCGTTAGGATGATGGAGTGATGCACGATGAAGTCCTGTCACTAAATGGATCAAAGATTTTAAAATTAGACCGAACTAACTAGTATAGACGGATTTATTCCTTCAGTTGTTCCAACTGTCAAACACCATGCTTTTCACCAAAATTTCTTATACTGAAATATTTGCTGTGAAGAAGTTATTCTGTTGCTCGAAACATACCAAATCCTATTTCAGGTCTGATTCGAGGTGCCAACAGTCAACCTCTATCCCCGGTGGACCACTCAGATACAACAGCTATTCTGGTGTTTGAAACAATGGATTTTTTACGATGCAGTGCGAATCGCAAAACATTTTCCTATTTGATGGGAATCCAAAATGGCATCGATGGTAAACGAAGTAAGTTGTCAATAAATTACTGCTCCCACTCCATCTTTGCATTGCGCTTTGAAACAGTACTCCGGATATGCAATTAATTTTCACCTGGGAAGTTGAGTTAAAGGTCTCGGATGAACTCAGACTCCAACATTGAAGCGACAAAAGTGCTGCTATTTAGTCTGTACGTATTAAATTCTGATTTAATCACCTTGAAAATATATGCACGTTAGGTTTCATAGAGTGGAACGATAGAACTATTGTTGACCAGTTTTCCTAGTTTAAAGTCAAAATATGCTCTCAACGATAGCAAGGTGATATGTTAATCATCACCTGTTATCGCTATGTATGGACTGCAAATTTTATAGAATATGGTATCAAAGGCATAAAATTTTTCGGTCTTCTGGTAGGTACATTAGTGCTTGAGGTTTGCGCGGCTTCACTGCTGTTGATCTTGGTACAGTTAGTGTGCCATCGAAATTATGACAAAGAACAAAATCACTATGCGAAAAAGAGGAAAGAAAAATAAGTAATGTGTACAGTTTACTACACATGCTAATATTTCTATACCCCTTCTCCATATCACCAAGCGTCCATCGAGAACCATGAGTCCTGTGCGAACTTGCTACTACCCGGCTGTCCAAACCAAAATAAATGGTTGACTTAGGAGACCCCAACTCGGGCCTTTGATCAAATGGTCAAACCCCTAATCCTGCAGGACGACCTGAGTGTCACCTAACGCATTCGAGACCGGTGACTTAATGTTCAGTTCAAGCGTCCTTCGGATGAGGCTAGACATCCTGGGTGTTCAGTACACCCCGTAGCCACGGATGCCGGTGGGCGCATCTGTGTACTTCGTTGGCCGTCTGTGCTTGGTTTGGAATCAAGATTTAGCCGATTCCACTAACCCGACTGTCAACGACCGGTCAACCCGGTGAAGGGCGTTCACCTTCGTCCTTGCGCTTTAGTACGAAACCCTCCTTCTCGACAAGGCAGTATCGAGAGCTATTTGAGCTGCCGATCATTTGGGAGCATTTCGAGGTGCGTTCAGGGGGGATTAGCCAACTCAGTCTGAGACGCTCATTCTCGAAGATGCTGAGGCACAGCAAAACTGGTGTCATTTATTCACTATTGGTAAAATTCCTGAAATCTTTCTCATTGTGTCTCATAAAAGTCTAACAAGAAGGAAGTTTTTTCTTATCAGAACGCCAGCAAACATTGATTTTTATGGTCCGCATTGCTTAGTGATGTAGTTTAAAAAGTATACGCTTGAATTGCTCCAAATAAGCCACTTTTTACGGAAAATATAGTCAGGAATGTGCATTTTTATAAAGATGAAGTTCTGAAGTAGTAGTAGTAGTTGTTGTTGTTGTAGTAATAGTAGTAGTAATAATAGTAGTAGTAGTAGTAGTGGTAGTAGTAGTAGTAGTGGTACTGGTAGCGCTTTTGCAAGTAGTCACTTCCATGCGTGACCGTTCAGTACGAACTCCAAGATGTACTCGCATGAGAGGAATTTCAGCGTAATGATTCACTTGACCGGCAGACTTTTCAACCAGTTTGTGACATATGCTTGAGAACGACATGGCTCCAAATTTGGAGTATTGTACTCACTTATCTTTCTGAGACTTACACCAACTTCTTTAGAGGATTTGACTAACCTTAATGCTATTGGTGAATCTTTCCGGCTGTTATATACAAAATGAGCTGCGCTCTTACTAGCGTTTTGACCGAACAGTGATGATCAGTGGGATTTTCACCAGTATCACTATTTTTTGAGTAAGTTTATTCCAAAGTGATAATTGCCTGGTTGATTTTCCTCACCAGCAGATAATGTGTAATGTGGATGAAAAACGTTAGTGTTGAATACGGTCTTCGGTTCACTTAGATTAGTGGCAGAGAGCAGTACTATATGCATAGGGAATCTATCTCGCACGAAAACCGAACTGCTTAGATGAGGGAAGTAAACTGACTTATTTTAGGCTAAGCAAAATTTAACCAAACCACCAAAAGTGGTTCGGCAAGTTATTTTTAATATTTCGGTTGTTTGCGAAAAAGCTTAAAAATCTGTACAGAATCTTCTTATTCCTTGTGGTAGCTGAGACTGCCCGATGAAACTGTAGTATGACGAGGCAGAGCGCAAAATAGTATAAGATGAAGAAATTTTTCATCTCTATTTTTGGGTGCTTTAAATGACGGCTTCCTAATGCATTTTCTTGGGTGATAATGGAGCCACAGCCTACTTCTTACTCCCCATAACTTCATAAATATTACAGTGCTATCATATCAGTATGACATATCAATATATCATGAGCCTTTTACGCCAGGCATATTTTTGAAGAAAAGGTTGCAAAGTTTTCAGTAGTATGTTACAGATAGGGATGGAGAAACAAAATTCCTCTGGAAGCACACTACCGGTTTCGCAGTTATTGCCGCTCGTCAGTTATGCTTATCCGATACGATAGTGCACAAGTATAAGGATGGTTTGGCAGGAAAGTATCACGTGTGTCCACCTCACAAGCGGCAATAACCGCGAAAGCGATGGCATGATACCGGGAAATTTTGTTCATTCATCCTTATGCGAAACGTACTCCTGAAAATGGAAACCAATACTTTTGGACCTGTTATCCTTTTTCTGATGGTTAGCCTTGCCTGACCGACATAATTCCTCCGACGAACCAACATGCGATTCTTGAATTGATTTATCATCCCTTCATTATCCTAATGTTTTGAACGAGATTTTAGTGAGATAAAGAAATCGTTCGGATTTTTATTATCAAATCTAAATGTGATGCAGGTTAAATCGTAAAAAATTGCTCCATGTGGGTTGTAAGACGGAAGTGTATATTTATCACGACACAGGGTTGTCTGAAACCAATAATGACTTTTGAAAAGGATTGCCCGTGTTAGACGAAATGTCAGTTCATTCCTCCTGCCACCGACAACATCGCATGCTTTGGTGCTTTGGTTCTGCTCCTATGCTCCAGTGATATATTCAGAATAATGGGAATATATTTGGGAAACATAAAAACAAACTATTTTTTGTGTCAAGTTACTCTGAAACGCATCCGACCCAACTGTCAGTTTTACAGTTTGGACCTTGGTAGCGTAGCTTTTGCTACTTCTTGTCCATGAGGTGCTAGTGGACCGCTTCAGGACTCTTGAAGTGATAAGCAATGAAGTCAAACTGAGAAACTGGGAACAAAGACATTACAACTGTGGTTAGCTGGTATTTGGTATGTTATTGTGACAGCGGATTCCAATGCTGACTGGTCGGGGATCTGATATATTAATGGGACAGGCTTGTTATGATTTTAACTCAGATCATTGGTCAGATATGTTTCAGGTGAGCTACCCTTTTACTTGTGTCACACGTGAGCTAAACCGGTTGCGTCATTTGCTTTGAAACTAAATTTCGGGCCTACTGATTCCTGTTTGTAGCTTTACCCTTCATTGTTATGGCTTCTGAACTCAATTTTAAAACAGTATTGAAATCAAATGACATTGCTTACCCCAAACCCTCGAGATGTTTCTATTATCCCGAGAAATTTATAAATAGCTACTCAAACAGTTGCGCGTATTGCATATACTCCATGTCAGATTCTCTTCAAGCAACCATTAGTGCGTTGATACACGCTGTGTTAAATCGCGGAAGACAGCTAATGCTAGGTTACCTAGATCTCCGGCAGCTGAATGCATCACGTGAGTGCGTTGTAAAATAACTCCGATATTACTTATTCTTTGTGATTTTTTCCACTTTCGTGACATTAACTTACTTCACTAAGGGCAACACATGTTCTTCAATTTTGTGTAAGAAGTGACATACAGTGGTAGTAACTTAAATAAAATTGTCGATTCTAGCCAATATGCTTTTGCGAATGACAGCGTCACATAAATACAGCACTGAACATACTACTCAATTATCGATTAGGTTGTCCTTTTGTCCTTTGAGAGTAAGGTTGTTTCGCTACACATAGTAGTGTTAGTTTGCCAGTCCCTGTTGTTGACGGTGTTTGATTTTAATTCATGGAGTTTACTGGAAACAAACGACCAAGGTGGATTAATTTCTTTATTGCTTACGGGGATGTAAGTACGACATTAAAAATTTAGTATTGCTGTTACCTCTGGATAAGGTTAGTGATGCTGATTTCAATGATTACCAGTCAGTTATGATGTATGCGTGAACCAATGAATGGGTTGCTTTGCAATTAAAAATAATCGAGATCTAGAGCACCACAGTGTTCAATGCAATCCGTTCTTAGTGAACAGGTCTCCATGGAATGACCAAGTACATATGACTCAGTTCGAACAGTGAGTTTTTGCGAAAAACGGTCACGTAGAACAAAGTTGCGCGAGACGGTAACTGGTTTAAAGTTTTGAACGAAGCGTTTGGTGTCACTATTAGGGAACTGGTGTCACCGTTTTGCTACATACTCTCTAACCTACGTTTGTCACCTTAATAAAGTGGAAAGCTTACTTCCTATTATTCATAAAGTTACGCTGCAAAAAATAATAAAATAAGCGGACATTCTTTTTTGCATGAGGACTCGCTTTGGATTCAAAGCCTTCTTATCACGCAGATAGCTAGATAATGCAGTTTGAGATCAGTTCTTAACGAATTTATAT
Source organism: Fasciolopsis buskii (assembly GCA_008360955.1). Lineage (NCBI taxonomy): Eukaryota > Metazoa > Platyhelminthes > Trematoda > Plagiorchiida > Fasciolidae > Fasciolopsis > Fasciolopsis buskii. The sequence continues at coordinate 53,499 of LUCM01000156.1, forward strand.
TGATGTAATGTATATACTGTGCAACTCAGATTCCCTTATAAACCTTTCGTGCATCAGAGTGAAATAATATAATAAGACCGCAATTAAAATTCTGAATCCTGTTAGCTTTCACCTTGGGTAAAACTTGCTTATACCAACCAAATCACAGTGGACTCAATAGCAACGCGTTTTTTTCGATACAAATGACCAACTTGAATCACTTCGTATCTGTCAGATAAAAACTTATTACTAGCAGTTTGGTACGTGACCATGACATCCATTCCGCAGACACACCTATATTCGCATACAAGCACTATTTGTAATGAATTGAAAAACCGGTGGTTCTACGACCGTTGAGAAAAAAAGTAGCGCATGGTGATTATTCGGTGGTCGCGGTTTTTTCATTTGCTAATATGCACAAATAGTGCACCAGAATAGTTGGTCCCGTCCTAACGAAGTATTTAATCCCACCGACATCCTTAAGTTGGCCAGTCATAAATTCATTTTCACTAATAATTAATCCATTGCTTCCATTTGAATTAGTTTCACTTTCTGCCTGTTAGTCAGTGCTAACGTGATTGTATCTCAAACTCTTCGTCGGACTAGGTTTTGCGAATTTTTGTCCGGGAATCGATCGACTGAATACCGCCGCCATCTGATGCTTTTCACTTTGGGCTCTATTTGCTATGATCATTAAGAAGAACATTGCAGTAGCAGATAGTTTAGTCGACCATTACCGCCAACTTTTAGGAACCCTGAGACGTAAAAACCTAATGCACGCTAAATTTATTGATGCACTCGAGGTGAACATCACAAAACAAGCACTGTTAATTTATTGGGTACTGAGGCTGAGGAAAATGGGAAGTAAAAATATTTGACCTTTGCAATCCGTATGAAAATACGTTCAGCTGCATATCCAGACAAGTGGCGGCTAAAGAATGATGAAAGTAGATTCGTGGTGTAAAGTTATTTACCTCGACAGAGTAGAGTTTTCTCTTTTCTGCTCCAAAGGTATCTTGTACTGTTTTTACTGATTTTTGTTTATATCTATATGGTTTAGTTGTTCTTCCATTCTGTGCTAAGTAAGTAACAGGATTACAGGTTTTTTTATTGAAGTATGTGTGTTCGGTTTACAATATTTAATTTATTATCTGTGAAAGGGACTGCTTCTGGCTGTGAAACCCAACGGTGTGTAGTTTATAACCCGTGTCAAGCATCTTCCACTTCCCGCATGCTGTCGTTGTGAGCATCTGCACACATTTCTAGCGTATTCGTGTATACAACTGCTCGTAGATGGCCGTGCAGGATAGTTAGCTTGCCCTTATCAGCTACACAAAGTGTTTTCTTTTTGCTGGTGTGATTTCGATAGTAAAGTTAAACACCCGGCCAGTTGAGCTGGAACGTTTAGTCAGTATTGAATATCATTTCCCCGGATTAGTGATGCTCATTTTATTGCCGCTTCAAGCAAACCGCACGCTTCATCCTCTTATCGGTGGGTCATAAAATGATTAGCTTACGATAGACACTCGAAGATGAGTACCCATCGGATTATCGCTAGCAAGTCCCCGGGAGCTGCGAACATCATCAAAAGAAAAGTGGAATAATGTTTCAGCTATGTCAGTTCAGTTCCCTTCACTTTTTCAACCATTCAGTATGCACTATATGGTCCTGGTTTTAATTACCGTCTACCAGCACCGAATACTGATAGAAGGAAACTGTAAGGTTATAAGTCGTACAATCTACGAAGAATCAGAGGCATTTCAAATGGGAGGACTTTATGGACTGTAGCGTTCAACCATATCGTCTAATATCAACCACTGCACTTATCTTGTGCTTCCCTCGAACTACTCGAAACAGTCCACCAATTTCCATAGCTGTCGTAACCTCACAGACTGACTGTTATGTGGCATCTCCCTATTGTCGCTTGCCTTGGGGAACAGCGTATACCGAGAGAGCGATCAGTTTTGGCACGTATAAGCAACACCAAGCATTTAAATTCAATGTCTATTCGATTTACTGAACTCTTTGGACCAGTACTTCACATCTAACCACCGGAAATCTTCATAAATCTTTTGTACACAACCGCCATATTTTAGAACTGTATGGCAAGATCGATTTAATGCTTTAGTCCCAACTCAGCCTTAAATAGATACACAGATGCTCTGGTAAGATATAACCGCACAAATGAAAAAAATTATCCACTTCACCCAATATTTCTTCTCTAAAACTAGGATACGACACCCGGCAAATCCGTTTAACACTCTAGTTATAAAAATGGCCTCCAAACAATCGATGCAATGCGGCTCATCGGGTAGAGAGATACAAGAAAGTTATCTAAACATTCGTCCAGAAACCAAGCATTGTGTGCATATATCAATATTACTTTTCCTACGCTGGCGGAGGGCTACTTCAGTTATCATTTTGGTAACAAAATTAAAGAGCACGGGCAAAAGCTGCATGAATTTGAGTTTAGCTGCCCGCATATATGGGTTGAAAAACTGAAATGAATTTCTTTGGCCCACGGTTAATTCAAAAGCATCGGACGAGAACTGCGGATTTACTGAATCGAAAGCTGCATTTAAATCAATGAAGGTAGAGATTTCGCACTTGCGGAAGTTGTGCTTTTGTTCCAGTCATTTTCGCACAACAATGTGATCAATATATCCACCAGCCGCGTCGGGAAACAGCCTTATTCCAATATGCACGCTCTTTGAGAACACCGGGTTATCGGTGATGGTAATATCTGTGGACCATTCGGACAGTGCTTGTCAAACTAAAGATTGTCGTCTACCCGCAGGCATCAGTGGAAGATCCGCCGTAGAGTTGGACCAACTAAAGTACTTTTATGCCTCAATCTCCAAACAGTCCATCATGAATCGCCTGACCATCGTCGCTCAGCAAGACCATGTCTTCGGAAAACTCCAAGTTAAGAACGCCACTAACCGGGAGAAGTTCACTCTCACCACTCAACAAACAAGAAAACAAAACACGTTGAGGAACACCCTCTATGGGAGAGTTGAGAAGAAATGGCGATATAAGACACCCGGAACAGAATTCAGTGGACAATAACGAAGGATGGTTAAGCGTTGTTCATCACCCCTGAACCGACCTGAAGTATGACGGTGAAACTCTCCGAGTCCGAGAACATATATATCAGCTTTTTAATTGGTCAGCAAACGGTGCTATAATGCGGGATTATCGGCGGAGTCAAGGGCTGAATGAATTTCTAAGAATACAATGATCGTCGGCTTTGGAACACGAAATAGTGCTCTACCTAACACCGGAGGTTAAAGATTTGGCCAATGCATCCGCGACCAACACGAAATCCAGCTTGCCCATCACGAGTTTTATCTTCATGCGCGTTGTGCAACCTACGGGGTACGATGGACGCTAGCAGCTTTGACGTAATTTGAATTATGCTGATATTCGTTTGGTTGGCACAATCACCACGGGAACCCTTCTTAAAGATGAGGACAGCAATCGATTCCCCTATGAGGAGGAACTTTCCCGAATATCAAACCTTCCAAAATAAAAGTTGAAGTTCCCTGACTAGTTCCATTATTCCGTACTTGAATAAAGATAGAGATAATCCATCAGATCCCAACGCTTTATGACTTGCTAAGGTCCAAATCCCAATGCGGATCTCCGTCTCAGAAAATAAACTTTTTGCAACAGGCAAAGGATATGTTCCTAAATATCCATAAGAAGGGCTGAAATTGAAAACCAGCTAAACTGCTTTAAAGTGCGCTGCTCAACGTGCGTCGCTTTCCTGCCGGTGGCGCATAGGCGAGCTATTGGCATCACACTCAATAATTTCCTAATGTCAGTTCAGATCGGGCGAAACAAATCGCAAGAATTCCCGATGGTACAAGCATATTCTATGTCTAAGGTTCGTTAAGCTCACTAGATCTCGCGATCCGTCTGCAAGTTCGCGTTAAGTTCAGATCCGTTGCGACTCCTGCTTCCCAATACTCGCCACCACTTGGGATGGACTGGAATGCATCAAGAAGGTATGCAGACTCAGCAGAAATTCAGAATGTCACAGCAAAACGGGTCAGGCTAAAACCCACCAAGCCAGTAGATAAGTGACTAGTGCTCACTGATATCAGGCGTGTCCAATCCTAGCTTTTCAGCCAATGTGGTCTAAGAAATTAACAGACTGTTCAGGTTAGATAGATTATCGCAGTCTAACCGACGCCGCAAATGACGGTTTTAGAACCAACCAAAGCACACAGACGGCTAAGAACGTACTAATGTGTGTTTGGAGTCGAGCGGTAGGCTCCATTATGGCCGGCAATCTTGTGAGCACCCACTCCATTTATAGCTAATTGTGATGCGATCGGTTTGGGATCATCGCTGACTCGAACAAGGCGAACGGCAGCCAAGACACCGGCGACTGGGGCGTCTGAAGTTCCTGCTTGCGTGAAACAATTGGTGGTCTGAATACAGGGTCTACAACCGTTCCCCGTTTTCCGAAATATAGAAAAAGGATCCAAAATGGGTCCCGAATCTGCTTTGCTCGAAAACAGCCGACCTAATCGACCACTCTTGCCTCCTGCAAAAATCACAATATTACACAGCTTTTGCTTGCGTAGGATGTCGTGCATCTTTGATAGAAAATGTGGTTGACTGCATGTGGGTTGCAATTTGTTAGCGTGTACGCTGAGATGACAAGTAAATTCCGTCTGTCAGCGTGACGACTCTTTACTTTGCATGAACCTTTAGGTCTCACTGCGCATAGTCGGTCGTTGACTGAGATCTAGCCTTAGCCTTCTTACTGGGAGCCAGCAAAGCCAAAAGCAGCAGTTTCATGGTCTCCAGAAAAACGCAAATAGAACTCCACAGAGGGACTAGATAGGGATGTCAATCGAACAAAAAATCGGGGTCTTGGACGAGAATCCACTGGATACAATGCACATCGATGTCTGGGCTCTCCAGTGCACCAGTTAAACACGTCACTTTTCCAACACTGAATATGGCTAGTTTGAAGAGGCATCGGAGACGAAAAAATTGGCACAGCCGGCAGAGATAAATTAGATGGAACAACTATATTCCAAAAAGTAAACGTAGTTTAACACGAAAATTTACGGTTTTCTACCAATTATGGCAATTCGGAGCATGCACCGACACTAAAAACATGAATAACTAAAGCAGTCTTGAACATCTGTCTCAGGAAAACTCCGGGATACTTGGTTGTCTTTCTGTTAGTAGTTTGTTGAATACCGATGATACATTTTCACCATTAATATACAACGGCGTTGAAATTGTTTTCCCAATTTGCTCAGTGGGAATTTTCAAGCAATTGAAACAAGCCAAGGACTCATCTGTACTGAAAGAACTTAATAATTATATTAAGTTCTGTACGAAACTGGCGCTGGTTAGAACTCATGTTCAGTTCTTGGATGAGTGTATAACCAAATCCACGTTTTCAAAGCAATGTATGCTCTGTTAAAAAGAAACCGGATACATATTACTAAAACGTCACTTCGAAGACATGACTTTAACGACCGTGACACCATGTGCAATCACATTCCGGAATTAGAAAGAACATTTGTGACATTAACTTGTGCTCGACCAATTGAGTGTGGAAGAAAAATAATCATTCGAGGAATACGTTCAATCCATTGGGCACAAACAGGTGAATCAGAAGCGTCAACTATTTATGAATTGGTTGGATGGATCAAAACCGCCGAGTGAGTTTCCCCAGAAC